>JBBPNN010000691.1:0-17827 GCA_038090935.1 Hortiboletus campestris | reverse complement strand
TGCTTTCCCTCCACTCAAAAATCCTGTGGTCCCTTGTTAGCCCCGTCGTCGTGATAGAAAATATGAGGCTCAATGGGTTCTTCTTCATCCACTACTAGTCTAGCCACACTTTCAGTGGTGTCGACCGGGGTTCCATCTTCGTCGGCTGCTCCATAGATGATTGAAACAACCTTAAAGCAACTGCTTAGGTTGCCAACAATACTTGGACTCAAGAGTAGGAGAAAAGACTTGTCAGGTCAAAAGAGTCCTTCTTATAATGCTTTAGGGGTAAGCACCAAGAGAACTAGACTGGAGTTCTCTGGTGGTGGCATCGAGCCTTAAGTACCTACTAGAGGTATGTACATGTTTGGAGCGTATCTAACGATCCGGTGACTAAAGGGGAACTGGGCATAGGGTAGAGAACGGAGATGAAAGACATAAGGCCAACACACGGTGTGGCAGAATGGAAGGGAAGCATAGGCATGAGGAGAACATGTGTATGAAAGAATGGAAGAGAAGCGTGATCGAATGCTTCTGTGAAGTGGTGAAACATAAGAAGTGTGACAAGGGAGAAGACGAGAAGTCTCGTGCGTGAAACGGAAGCAGGGATGAGTAATAGCACAAGAAAGGGGTGAAGGGTAAGAAATGTCTGTGGGTTACGCAGAAAACAATAAGTCCACGAACATAGGGGAAAAGATAGGGGTTGAGAATATACCGATCGTAACAATGATCTTAAGGGAGTTCACCGCCTCTGCATCAGAGATATTGAGTGTCCAGGCATACTCCTGAAGTGACAATGGAGGAGCAGACACCGTAGTGGCCCAAATTCTTGGAGCTGAAGGAGCGGGAGGTTGAGAAGAGAAACCTTGAGCGCCTCCGGAGCGAGGATGCTTGTTGGAACGACATCCGACCTTGTGACAAACAAAGCACTTGTTGTTATGGAAGTGCTTGGCTCGTTGAGCAGGGGAGAGTTGGATTGTGTCGATATCCATAGCGTAGGGGTCCCAACGAGATGAGGAGGTATTGGAAGAGTGCTGAGTACCTCCGGAAGGAACGTACAGTGACTCCAAAAACCCTTTCCATACTAACCCTGACAGCAGTGCGCAAAGTGCACTGCCAAGCCCTGTGGGAATATTGCTTAGCTTAGGAGGAGTTATAAATGGTGCATACGCCTGGCTACAAGACCGCTCCCTAGGTCATGTGATTCGGTTCACACACTATGGTGATATAGGCATTTTAAAACAGCAATACCATGGCCTAATATCATTTATCAAGCTATCACTAAGCATCTCACCTGCCCTTTTCCATGCTCATTGCAGGTCATCTGACCCTAGGTAATGTAGTGTGGTCATATAAGATCATATAATCTTCTTCCAGTCATCTGAAGTCCAATATCTGTGAGCATAGGCCAAGCTTTGTGATATCTAGTAAAAAGAAGGAGATGTTTAGACTGTACCACAGCTTTCAGATCAGCTTTCTTTAAGTGAAAACAGGTGTTATTGGTAGAAAGGTTAATTGACAATGTCTGTAGGAGTTTTGGTCACTTGGACAGCATTTTCAGCCTTTCCAGCAATGATAAAATATTGGATATATCAAATATTAGGAGAGAAGAGCTTGAAAGGATATACTACAACAGCTCTGGAGAGAGCAGAAAACTATTTGTAGTGGGGTTTGAACATACCAGAAGGACTCACACAAGTTTTTTTGGCAATGGCTTGAGCAGATTGGCCAGTATTCAGCAAGGAGAGGATAGTGCCTTATTGACAAAGAGAGAGAGATCAGACCATGATATTAAAAACCATGTGAACTTTTTTAAACTCAGACATACTATTTATATGTATATCTTTGTTTGTACTAACAAACAATGGCACATACTATATGATTTGATTGAGATCCTGGTCATCAGTTCAAAAGCTCAAAAATCCTTTCCATGGTATTGCTGTTTTAAAATGCCTATATCACCATAGTGTGTGAACCAAATCACATGACCTAGGGAGCGATCTTGTAGCCAGGAGTATGTACTATTTATAACTCCACCTAAGCTAAGCAATATTCCCACAGGGTTCGGCAGTGCACTTCACGCACTGCTGTCAGGGTTAGTATGGAAAGGGTTTTTGGAGTCACTGTATGTAGTAGTGCCAGAGCGAAGTTTCTTCAAACGCTGGACCACGTCGTAAAACTGAGCGGCTTTATCAAGCCACTTTTTGGCCGTTTTTGGTTCTTCATCAACCGCGGCCATCCGAAAGGCGAGATCCGCAGATACTGCCTTCTTGAGCATGTCTTTCAGGACAAACTCATCTGTTATCCCGCTCCAACCCATTTTGAGTTCAAAAGCAGAGCGGAATCCATGGAAGTCTCCTTTGAAGGGCAGTCCTTCCATGCGTATGTCGCCTAAGGCTGCGCAAGCCTTGCCCGTTTGATCTGAGGGGAAGAAGACCTGAGCGAAGTCGTCCGAAAACTTCTCCATGGTCTTCTCTGTTGCTGAAATGTCGGGGTTCAGTAACTTCTTCAACCAACCCTCAGAGAAGATAGCACGGCGTCCCCTACTCATCTTGTTGCAAAGAGTGAGTATCTTCATCTTGTCGGTGCTGAATCGTGGAGACATCTGGAAGTATGCCTCCATGGCAAGTGCCCATTGTTGAGCGACCTCGTCCCTGCCAGAGAAGTCGTCTGGCAGTCCGGCCTTAAGCTCAGTATTTACGATCTGAGCAACCTGAGCGAGAGGAGACAGAGTAGGAGGATGAGGGAAGAACACGAGAACATGAGATGTGTTCATCCTGGTCCAGGATGTGATAGCCAGCTTGGCTGGCCGTGCCCTGGTCCAAGTTCAACACAAGGAGTAGCAGAAGAGGATGGTGGACTGAAAGAAGTTGTTGTCCTTGTTCTCATTGCAGTTGCTGGAAGTGGAGCGTGGCGGGAGGAGTGGGTGCTGTGAGGGTGTTGTCCTTGTGGAGGGTATCCCTGAGGAGGTGTTCAGAGCAGGACGGGGAATGGAGGGCAGGAGGGGAAATGAACATGGCAGGAGGATACCAGTGACAGGAGAGAAAAGGCGTGATTGTGTGACAATATTTGCCTCTTGCAAATCAACTGCTGGGTAGTCTTCTTCGACAACCCTCCCATAAATACGTGCCTACAAGCCCACCTACAGGCTGTTATGATTCAATCTTTTCTTTCTTTTCTCATACTTTTCTCGAACATTCTATCACGTTACCTGAATGTTCTATCCTGTTCTCCCGTGTTCCACCACAGCTTAGTCTTATCTCCTCGTGTTCAACCATGAGTCCCTTCTTCTCATTTCTTCTTGGTTCTTTCTCTCATGACATTGCTTCTTGGACGTTCTATGACCTTCTTCTCTTTTCTTCTGATTAGTCATCCTCTTCCTCTGAGTAGTACTTAAACCCAACGATACCTCAATGTCTCCCTAAGTTAGACCTCCTTAGGAATACATCTCACTTCACTTCCTTGAACCTCTCAAAAGTCCACGTCCTACTTCTGAGTGGACGCTCATCCTTGAACTCTTGACTCTATGATCCTTAGAATCATAGAATACCTTGACCCCTTGACCCTACAACTCGCTAAGTCGTATTTTACCTTGAACCTTTGATCCTGCGACCAACTAAATGCAATTTACCTAGTCTCTACGATTGACTAAGGCTACGTTTGGTTCCACCCAAATCAACCATAACAAAAGGTCTAACTTGCTCTTCATCTGCGACTACCATCACCGTAGTTCGCCACCATTTCCCGAAGTCCCCCGAACCCTGCTTGGTTCAGATTCCAAACCAACCAAGAAGAAACCTCTGACGACTCCACCTCTGGAGAAGAAACCCCTACCCAGAACCCTGACCCTGCTGACCTACCATTCTCTTCTATTGAAGAAGAACAGATCGATCTAGACCTTGCTCATTAGACCACCGCCACTCTAGTCTTACCTTGTCCCCCTACTCCTCCATCCCCTCCATCTGATCAACGACGACCCATCTTTCTTCCTCCACCCAACCCTCTCCCTCCTAGACCACTACCCATGACTACCATCTCCCGACCCACCGAACTCCACATCAGAGTACCAGACCAATACGATGGATCCTATGACAATGCCCTTCAGTGGCTCCACTCTGTTCAGTTCTACCTTCACACCAATGAAGCAGTCTACGACACCGACCCAAAGAAGATCACCTTCACCCTCTCTTATATGACTAAGAAATCTGCCCTTACCTGGGCTTCAACCTTTAGAAAAAAGACTATTAGCGGTGCTACCATCGACTTCAGAACCTGGGCCGCCTTCTGCACAGCATTTAAATCATCCTTTGAACACCTCGACCAAAAGAACTCTGCTATAGCTTGTCTCTCTACCCAATGCATGATCTCTAAGAAGAAAGATGGCCGAATCATTCATAACCCTTCCCTCACTGAATTCAATTCCAACTTCCAGAACAACATCGCCCTGTCTGGAATCACCGATGAAGCCGTTCTCATTGGATTCTATTCCATAGCTATTCCCCCACCTCTCATGAAACGAATCTACCAAATGGAAACTCCTTCCTCCACCATTGAAGAATGGTATAAGAAAGCAATCTGTTTTCAGAACCAATGGGAACGTGCCGAAGAACTCATCCACAGGCATGAAAAGCCCACCGCTTATGTCCAACTTTACTCCACTCCAGCCAAACCTACCCAAGACCCGAACACCATGGACGTTGACGTCATCAAAGTTCCCAAGCTCACCCCTGAAGAATGACGCTGCTGCCAAGAAAAGGGACTTTGCTTCTGTTGCTGAAAAGCTGGTCACCTTAGCTCCGCTTGCCCCTCCTTCCCTTCTGTCCCCAAGAAACCCACCAAGATGGTGCAACGAGTGGTTGAAGAAGAAGAAACTCCAGCTCTCATTGAGTTGGAAGATGATGACGATGAACGTGTAGTCAGGAGAGTAGCCTTTTCCTGAGATTTTTAGATGGAGAATCTCGATCAACGCCAGCCTCCCCAGAAATTACTTGTGCCTCTTTGTCCGTACCGATCTCCAGCAAATCTATGCAAATTCCCTTGCAGCTGATCGTACCTTCGCACACCTTGAAAACCGTCGACTCTTATGCCCTCATTGACAGTGGGGCTGACCTTTCTTGTATTGACTACGACTTCATCAAGAAGAACAAACTCCTGGTCTCTAAACTAAAAGTTCCCATCCTTCCTAGAAACGCGGATGGCTCTCCTAATAAAAAAGGGGATATCAAGTATACTTGTACCCTCTTCATTGCCATAGAAGGAATCGTCCAAAGGGTCAACTTCTATGTAATGTCTTTGAAAGACAACGTTATCCTCAGACTACCTTGGCTAAGATCCACTAACCCGACCATTGACTGGTCTACCTGCACTCTTTCCATCAATGAATCTGTTGATGAATCCCGACTCCTCTTCTCCACCCATGAAACTGACGTAAAAAGACATGACTCGACCTACTGACCTCCCACTTGTCCTCCCTGACATATCAATGTCGATGCTATCACCGACTCCCACCTTTTCGAATACAACCAATGGGAAGAAGAGTCTGCATTTATTAACAGAGCTCGTTGTCACCAAACCATCCAACAAATCATTCGATGTGGATCTCGCTTCCTTTCAATGGGCTCCCCAATTATCACTTGCCTCACCACTGCCACTGAACTTGCCCTCGCCGTAGAAGCCACCAAACTCAAAGTCACTCTTCCCCCTGAATTCTCTGAATTCTCTTCCATCTTCTCTAAGGAAGCCACCAACCATATTCCCCCTTCTAGACCATATGACCATGAAATTAACCTTAACGACTCTTTCACCCCGAAAATCAGAAAACTCTACCCCCTTTCCCCAGAAAAACGATCTGCCACTGAGAACTTCCTCAACAAAAATCTTTGTGCTGGGAAAATCCACCCCTCGAACTCCCCTCAAGCAGCTCCCTTCTTCTTTGTCAAGAAGAAAGATGGAGGACTTCACCCCTGTCAAGATTATAGATATCTCAATGAACATACCATCCGAGATGTATACCCCCTTCCCTTGATTTCCGATCTCATTGATAAGCTGAAAGATGCAAAGACTTTTACCAAGTTCGATGTTCGATGGGGGTACAACAATGTCCGAATTAAGGATGGCCACCAATGGAAAGCTGCCTTTGTTACTCATAAAGGACTCTTTGAACCAACGGTCATGTTCTTTGGCCTCACCAACTCCCCTGCCACCTTTCAATGATTCATGAATGACTCCTTCCATGATATGATTGCCAAAAGATGGCTGGTTGTCTACATGGATGACCTCCTCATCTTTTCTCTGGACTCTACTACCCACGAGGAACGTACTAAACAAGTACTTCAACAAATGACTGAACTTGACCTACATCTCAAGTTAGAAAAATGTAGGTTTGCCATTAAAGAAGTAGATTACCTTGGCATGATCGTAAAGCACAGACAACTGGCTATGGACCCCGTCAAACTTGACGGAATTGCTAGTTGGCCTACCCCGGCCAAAGTCAAAGATGTATGCTCCTTCCTTGGATTTGCCAACTTTTACCGTCGCTTCATTCCTGACTACTCCAATGTCACTCGTTCCCTCATTGACCTCACTAAGAAGAACCTCCCTTGGAACTGGACCCCTACTTGCCAATCCTCCTTTGACTCTCTCAAGTCCCTCTTCCTATCCAAACTGATCCTTTGTCTCCCTGACCTCTCCTCCCCCTTTGCCATTGCCACTGATGCTTCCAAATTTGCGTCTGGTGCAATCCTTCTTCAAACTGATTGAAATGGAGATTGGCACCCCTGCTCCTACTTGTCCCAATCCTTTTCCCAAGCGGAACGAAACTATGACATCTATGACCGGGAACTCCTCACAGTCATTCATGCCTTGAAGTCTTGGCGTCATTATCTCCATGGCTCCACTTTCCCTATCCAGGTCTTTACCGACCACAAAAACCTCACTTACTTCCGCCAACCCCAAGCCCTCAACCGACAACAAGCTCGTTGGCTTCTAGATCTCTCTGACTTTGATTTAAAAATGATCCATGTCCTGGGAAAACTCCTTGTCGGACCTGACACTCTTTCCTGCCGACCTGATCTCCTTCCACCCTCTGACCTTGACAACGAAGGAGTAACCTTACTACCTCCTTCCCTCTTCATACGAATTATCAACACCTCCCTCTCTGACCGTGTACAATCTGCCTCCGCCACTGACCCCCTTGTTCTCCAAGCTCTTCAAAGCATGAATGGCTCCATTCCCCCTGCCTTTTGCTCTCGCCTCTCCGACTGGCAACACAAGGCAGGAATCCTCACCTATAAGGGACGAGTATATATTCCTGATGATCAACCCCTCCATCACTCTATTTTCCAGCGATGCCATGATCATGAAACTGCTGGGCACCCCGGATACCTCAAAACTCGTCAACTTGTGGCCTCTGAATTTTGGTGGCCTGGCCTGGCCTCCTATGTCTGCAAATACATCGAAGGCTGTGCAACCTGCCAACAAAACAAATCTAACACCCACCCTTCCGTTCCCCCTTTAACCCCTATCAAATCCTCCACCTCTCGCCCCTTTCAACAGATCTTCTGTGACCTCATCACTGACCTCCCCCCTTCCTTGGGATTCAATTCCCTTTTGGTCATGGTTGACCATGGACTTACTAAGGGGGTGATTCTTTGCCCTACTAAGAAAACTATCTCAGCTGAAGGGATTGCTTCCCTCTTCTTCCACAAAGTTTTCCTTTGCTTTGGACTCTATGACAAAATCATATCTGATCATGGCCCCCAGTTTGCCTCTGCCTTTGCCAGAGAACTCAGAAAACTCTTAAACTACAACCTCTCCCTCTCCACCGCTTACCACCCTCAGTCCGATGGAGAAACTGAACGTGTCAATCAAGAAATAGAAACCTACCTTCATATCTTCTGTGGGGCAAACCCCTCTTCTTGGTCCGAGAAGATCTCCCATGCCGAATTTGCACACAACCACCATCCTCACTCCATTACCAGACAATCCCCCTTTTATCTCCAAATGGGATACAAACCCCGTGCCCTCCCTTCCTTAATCTCCGACTCTTCTATTCCCTCAGTAGAAACCCGCCTTAAATCCCTCTCTGCTGCTCGAAATGAAGCCCTTGCTGCCCATGAACTCGCCCGACAAGTTATGGCTTCCCACACCTGTCAAAACTTTTCTCCCTTCACCAAAGGAGACAAAGTCTGGCTTGAAGCCAGAAACCTCAAACGATCCATCTCTAACCTGAAATTCACCCCGAAATGAGAAGGCCCCTTCACTATCACTAAAGTCCTCTCTCCAATCGTCTACCAACTCCGCCTTCCTAAGACATGGCATATCCACAACATGTTCCATGCTTCTCTTCTTTCTCCATACAAAGAAAACTCCGTTCATGGGAAGAACTTTCCTGCTCCTCCCCCTGATCTTTTCGGTGGAGAAGAAGAATACGAAATTGAGAAGAAATTACGCCACCGAGGACCTCTGACTAACCACTTCTTCCTGATCTGATGGAAAGGATATTCTGCCAAAGAAGATTCTTGGATCCCAGAATGGGATTTGAAAAATGCAAAGTCTGCTCTCTCGAACTATAAGAAACTTCACCCTTCCATTTTCTCTTCTTAACCCATTCTCCACTTCCTTCACTCCTCTCTACTAGTAACCTTTCTAACTATGATGACTTCTACAATTTCTACGATCTCTTCTGTCTCCGAACTCAAATCCTCTATCCTTACCCCCTCGTCTCCCGCTGTCACCACCACCTCCTCCCACCATGGAATTCTGTCTGTCGATGTTCCCATCCATGCCCATAGAACTAGAGACGATTTCTCCACCGCCACTAATCTCTCCACACTAGTCTGTTCCATGCATGACCCCACCCTTTCTGCTGCCATAGATTCTTTCCTCAACATTGGCTCCCCTCTTTACGCCCTCTATCATGCTTTCCTCCGCAACTCCTCCCTGGGGCTCTATATTGGTCGCATCCATCACATCCAGAAAGATGTGGAAGGTTATTTGCTTGTCACCCTTTACCAATCAGGAATGCTCAAGTTCTTAGAGGATCTCAATCGTTATCTCCTCGAACTATCCATGACCTCTAACTCCCCCTCCTCTTACCACTCCACCCTTGCCAGAAACCCTCACTCCACCTCCTCTTCCCCCCTGTCTCCTATAGAAGAGGCTACTATTAGTGCAGTAGAGTACACCTGGACAGGCAACAACCATTCTGACTTTCCTCCTAATGCCGCTCGCGCTCGCGCTCACCTACACTCTTACTGGTCTGGCAGAGACGGAACTGTTCCCCTGGTTTCTTCTCATCCTCGTTTCAATGAAGCCTGCTTTTCTTGCCGTAGGTTGGGTCATATCCGTCCTGACTGTCCCTCCTATCAGTGCCCTCATTGTCTCTGATGGAAACTGGGCCATGCTGCCTGTGCTTGTCCTCTCTGTTGTCCCTTCCCTGCCTCGTCTCGCCCTTTTTCTAGAGGATCCTACTCCTCTTCTTCCTCCTGACACTCCCGTCATGCCCTCCCTGTCCCTCCACCTCATCGTCATTCTCCATCTCCCAAATATGATAACTATGACGACTTTTTTGACACCACTGTAGCCAACATGACAAGATCCCCCTGCGGCGGATACATTGACCTTTAAGTTGTCTTCATCATAGATTTGACCTTAGTACGGGGGTAATGTTACGATTCAATCTTTTCTTTCTTTTCTCATACTTTTCTTGAACATTCTATCACGTTACCTGAACGTTCTATCCTGTTCTCCCATGTTCCACCACAGCTTAGTCTTATCTCCTCATGTTCAACCACAAGTCCCTTCTTCTCATTTCTCTTTGGTTCTTTCTCTCATGACATTGCTTCTTGGACGTTCTATGACCTTCTTCTCTTTTCTTTTGATTAGTCATCCTCTTCCTCTGAGTAGTACTTAAACCCAATGATACCTCAATGTCTCCCTAAGTTAGACCTCCTTAGGAATACATCTCACTTCACTTCCTTGAACCTCTCAAAAGTCCACGTCCTACTTCTGAGTGGACGCTCATCCTTGAACTCTTGACTCTATGATCCTTAGAATCATAGAATACCTAGACCCCTTGACCCTACAACTCACTAAGTCATATTTTACCTCGAACCCTTGACCCTACGACTTACTAAGTCATACTCCACCTTGAACCTTTGATCCTGCGACCAACTAAATGCAATTTACCTAGTCCCTATGATTGACTAAGGCTACGTTTGGTTCCACCCAAATCAACCGTAACACAGGCCCCAAGGTGCAGCCTCCCTCCTATTGCAGCCTAGACTCTTGCGCAAACATCCTCCAAGATCGAGACACTGCTCGTCATGATTGTGCACTCGTTATGTGAGCTTCATTGGCCAGTTTCAGAATTCCGCATGCACTCCCTGTGCTCTGTTTTTACTCCCAGAGTACATGAATGCACGTCCCTCTTGTAATCTCTGCTCTCGACCATCCGGACCCAACGGTCTCCAATAAATACAGACCTAGTTTCTATATGTGTTCCTCTGACCACTAAACTCTGTATCTGTTGCAATTCATCCTTTACTCAGGTGATGCTTTGACACTTTGCCTGCTCTGCATCACAGGAGTGGCCCATGCCATGTCTGTGTAGTTGTCACGTGTTGATTAGGTCAGCACAGTCTGGCAGTTGGCTCGACTTCCGGCAGGATGGCACGACCCCACTACTGCAGCCAGCCAATACCTTTCCCAACTCCTTCTGATGCTGTGATTAGACATGTCACCCGAAAATTGCTAGCCAGGACGACCTAAAGGCACAAAGAACAAGCCATTGAACAGCCAAGAATTTCAGCCGATCATTGTGCAAGGACAGCTGACCACCTCAGAAACGGGCAGCAATGAACGGTGTTGAGGGACGGACTCAAACAGGCCACGAATATGGCAGCCATTTTGGTATCTTGCTTACAAACCACATCGCAAACCTCCTGGACAGTGCGGTCGACACACTCAAGCCAGGCAATGCACAGCTATGGGTTCAGTGGGAGGTGAACGGTAATAGCTATGATCATGCCAATGAATCCTTTGGTGTCATCCAGTTCATGCTGGACTTCTTCAATCCTGTTTGTGTACCACAATCAGCACACACACAGATGGAAAATAAATCACCAATGAGTCATAGAACAGAAGAAACACCTGTTACTGTGCTCCCCAAGGAACATGACCTGTTCTGTCTTCTTGCCTGCTTGTTATCCCTGTTTCCAGATGCTGCCATCCACCAACTGAACTGGACCTCCCATGCATGTAAGAGCTTGTTCGGGAACAACTTTTGTTGTTTGGATTTGTATAGTTTGGTCGCGAAAAGTGCGGCATCGTCCTCTGAAATTGTAACGGAGATTAAAACCCTATTGGCGTTCTATCATGCTATCAGCTACGATTGCCACACCCAACAACCTAAACAACTTTGACGCACGAAGACAGCTGATCGTCCACATAATCAGGCTGATCCATGTCCTCTTAACTGCACTTCTTGATGTCGTATCTGGACTCTATTCACCCCGCACACCCTACCACACGTCTGCCCTTTCTGGCTACCAATGGGTCCTAGAACTCATTTGCGGTCATCCGGAACGAATCAGATCGGAGCTTGGGTTAAAAAAGGACACTTTCTTACAGCTGGTTGCTGAACTGCGCTCAACCGGACTGACAGATTCCAGGAATGTCACACTTGAAGAGCAAGTTGCGATTTTCCTATATACGTGTGTGACGGGCCTCACAACACGGCACGTTGGGGAGCGCTTTCAACGCTCGAATGATACTATTGCTCGGTAAGTTCTCTTCCGTTTTTTTTGTCGTTTGATCTTGATCTTGGTAGCTACTTCAAAAAGATATCATACGCCATTTCAGATGTGCCATTCTACACCAGATTCGTCCAGTTCCCAACCGGGGAGCTTGTCCCCCCGAAGATCCGACACAATCCCAAATTTTGGCTGTATTTCCACAATGCGATTGGTGCCATCGATGGGAGCCACATTCCAATTGCACCCCCAGCACACTTGCGCGGACAGTTTCGCAACAGGAAAGGGTTCCTCTCTCAAAATGCGCTCTTCATTTGCGACTTTGACCTCAACTTTACGTACTCACTCACCGGTTGGGAAGGATGCGCAACGGACGCACGCGTATACGACGACGCAATCTCCACTGATCTGCATATCCCCCAAGGAAAGTATTTGTTGGCTGATGCTGGCTACCCCCTTCGACCACAACTTCTCGTTCCATACCGTAATGTCCGTTACCACCTTGCGGAGTGGGCCCAGGCAAGCCAAAGGTAGATCTATCTGCTTATCTGCTTTTCATATCGCTCTTCTAATTGACTTTGTTTCTCAGGCCAAAAAATAAAGAAGAGCTTTTCAACCTTCATCATGCCTCAGCCCGCAACGTTATCGAGCGGATCTTTGGAATCTTGAAACGCCGTTACCGAATTCTACACCTTCCCCTTGAATACAAGCTTGAAGTTCAAGCTCGGTTACCCGCTGGCCTCGCCGCGCTTCACAATTTCATTCGCATCCACGAACCCAGTCCAGTCGGTAGTGAACAAGAGGACTCGGACTTGGATTACGAAAGTGATGAGGGCGATGGGCATCAAGCCCAGGACGATGAAGACAATGGTGATGTTGACGAACCACCCGGCGGATGTGATCCTGCCAATTCTATGGTAGCCGAAGAGCGCAATGCGACGGTGGCCGAAGAGCGCAATGCGACGGTGGCCGAAGAGCGCAACGCAGCGAGCACAATGCGGGATGGCATTGCGCAGCAGATGTGGGATGAATATCTGGTCGTTTTGTCAAATCGTCATGACTCGGAGTCGGACAATGATAGCATTGATTACGACGTCTCTGGTCTTGATATATACTAGCATGATCATACGAATTCATTGATTTGTGAAGGTGGCCATGGACATACAACAGCGACAGCAAATGATACACTGCTAATACAACTACAACTCCATACCAGCTGGATTCTCAAAATCGTACAGATCAGAAACGTACGAAACACGTTTGTCATCGTCTGGAAGTGAAGTAAATACCACAGCAACGGCGGGTTCCTTTGTGAGGCGCATATTCATGAATCGCTTCTGTTCGTTAGTCAACCCGGCAACATTATAAAGGAGGGTGGTTGCAGACTGAACACTTTTCAGCGGGTCGAGGTAATTGTTGGATAGTGAATCACCAAGGTGCCGGATGGAGGAGTCGACCGCGTGAAGGGCAACAGAGGTCGAGTTCTTGCCTGTGTTCCTGCCGCTACCACTTGCAACCTCAACTGCGCTGCCGGAGTGACGGCTACGTTTTGTTGTGTGGACGGAGGGGGAGGGTGACGACATCGTTGAAGGTGGAGGACCAGCCGGTGAGAAGAGAAGAGACGGATCGGTTGGATCGGTCTCATTGCCAGGTGACAACATGGACACAGGGCGTTTCCTGGACCCAGACGAGGTCGGAACCCTGTGAGGAGACGAACTGTTGGAAGGAGAGGGAGCGGCTGGAGTGAATGAATTGATGGCTGATGCGGTTGATGAAATGGTGCGCATGACAAGGGTTTCATTGACGTTTGAACCGCCAGCTGCAACTGTCGGAAGAGTGCCGACATTAACAGTCGGTAATGTGCTGATAGCGCTGCCGAGATCTTCTTCTGCGTCACTGTCACGATTATCAGCGATGTTGGAGGAGCTGCCGGCGGTAGGCTGGGTGCTGGGTGCGGTGGCGTCGCGGTTGGTATTTTTTCGCCGATAGACGGCGAGACCTGTAGATCCACCAGCTGGATAGATTTGCTCCATCCGTTCGAGATATGGCCAGCCTGCATTTCGGAAACACGCGAATTTCTATGAAAGGGAGATTAGATCGTCTTGAAGTCTATCGGATTAATCGATGAAACATACACTGTGTGAGCGAAGGAAATCTTCAAAGACATCATTCGCACTCTTGGAATCGATGCTGGCTCCTTTGATGTTGTCCCAATGGACTCCAGATTTCTTGCCCCAGTTAGAAATAGCCATATACTGAGATTTTAGCTGCAAATTCTGTCATGGCTTGATCAAGATCAGGCAATCGGCAAGCGTACCTGCCCCCATTTGTATCTGACGCTCTTCGCATCCTTGGGCTTACCATCTTGCAAAAGTGGCCCTAGATATGTTGCCGCAGCTTGGAAGGTCGTATTCTTGAAGTTTGCACCATCTCCACGTTCGGAGCGATGCTCCACGAGATAATCCACCAATGCATCTGTTTCAGCGTCACTCCACCTTGCCTTGGGTGGGGGGCCTTGGGACATAATGTTGAGGGTATGATCTAAGATACCAATGAGAGATTTAATCGAAGTATAGACAAGCTCCCGATGTTGGTTGGCGCGCTCGAAGTAGGAATGAGTGTGAGATTGAATCATCGTATGGGGCCAAAGAAGGTTTGCGAAATTTCGATCTCCGTTACAATTTCGGAGGACAATGCCGCACTTTTCGCGACCAAACTATACAAATCCAAACAACAAAAGTTGTTCCCGAACAAGCTCTAATTACGTTGTGTACATTGTATGTGTTTCGGTTCCGTGGATGCGAACTGATCGGTCGTTTCTGTATCCGTCTATTGTTGACGCTGAAGTAGTGGCTATTCGTAGCAAAGGAGAACATGAATTGACGAGGACAGCACCGAGTGACGTTTCTCACGCTGAGATCTCCAAAGTCTAGCTACGGTCGTATTTACCCTTCCATCTACCTCGATACCGTTGTTTTTCGGTTTCCAGTGACTAGCGCATCCATTGAACTTTTAGTATATACAATCGTCAGAACGGATTAAAAATTCACATGGAGTAAACGAGTAGATCCCCATCGCCCTCCCAAACGTCTTGACCCCCAACCCCATCCCGACTCACAACTCAAACTTGATCCGATGATACAACTCGGACCCACCCCGCATCGCTTCCACACTCTCAAACGCCACCTCCTCCCCACGCTGGTCAAACACGTGCATCGGCGCATACGTGAACGGCGCAGGCGCACGCGGAACGCAATGTACCGGCCTCACGCCATAGTCTTCCACGGAGAACGGTTCGTCCGGGTTCAAAGGCGTTTGGAGGAGGATCGCATTGGTCGAGTCGATCGAGACGTCGTGGTCAAAGTAGTTGAGTGGCGTTAGGAAGAAGCTGTGCGATGGATGGAATGTTTGGATTCGGATTCGATCAGAACGTGTGGCAAACGTTGGCATCTTACGGAACTGGTGCTTACCTCGATGTAGCGGTGTTTGTGCGGGTGTTGGGCGCATCCTCGGATTGTGGCTGCGAGATCGTCCACGGTGAGGTCAAGTCAGTCGAGGAGAACGCGGTGGGATCTTACGAGGTGGTGCATCCCGACGTTGACCCAAGCGACCAAATCTTCCTGCGTGATATTCTCCCCGTCGAAAAACTTGTGAAAGTCCACCGGCGGCGCGGCCGGCATGTTAAAGTTCCATGTGCTGCTCGAGGACGGTTCCGTTTCCTTGCGACGAGACACGGCGAGGTTGTAGCGTGCCCAGTTAACGTTGTTGAGGGCGCGTTTGGAGCCCACGACGGTCTGTGCTGATAGTCGGCATCTGTCCAAAGAAGATCACGAGGGGTCGTGCTTACTGCATGAATTGGCGAATATCCAGGATGGATTGCATAACCCCTCACGGTGCCCCATTTGTTTTTCTCGTCTTGATTGACGATGGAGTATCCCCCTTGGAGATTTTCAGGGAGCTTGAGGAGCGCGTCGTCTTCGTTAGTAATGTACTCGCGGTGGATGGTTTGTTGGATAACTTCATTTCCCCAATCCTCGTCAAACCAAGGGTGCGTCACGGCTTCTTGCCTTGTCGTCGTTTTCAAAAGGGAGTTGGCAGTGCCCGCAATGTCGAGATCAACCTACGAGAGATGAGTGACTCTGCCTGGCGTGTGATGCATAGATCTCCGACCTTGTAGTTAATAACATGATCGTGTAGACTTCCCACTGAAAAACGGAAAGTGGGTTAGTGGTCACAAACGACGCTCTGGATCACGCACTGGTGGTTTCCCAGATGCGAGCGCCATAGTTCCTTTGACTAGCGTCCCAGTACCCAGCTTGGAGATAACCCGACGCCGACACGCGGACTTCGATGGTTCCATCCAGGTGGAAAATATAGTCAAACTAGGCCCGTCAGTAAGAGAAGACACATTTTAGAGTCAACTTTTTACCACTAGGAAGAAACAAAAGGTCAATCAGTGCTGATCAACGTGATAAGATCATCCACTCACGATAGTCGTAACTGTGTAACCAACAATAAGTATCTCGCTGACAAGGGTAAATCGGGGTCAACGTACTTTCCCAGGGTCGCTATGCTTCTGATCACGAGCTGATACCCCTTCACGGCACCGAATTCGTCCTTGTCATATCCCAAGTGTCTGGTGAGCGGCCGTTCACTGTCGTGCTCGAATATGCAGATGGCGCGGTCTCTTGACAGAATCCCTGTGAGACCAAACGTCGTAGCGGGCAAGTAAACTGCTTCATAAGGGCAATCATATCCAGGAAGCATATCTCGAACGGCGTGGCCCATTCCAAAGTAGCGGTCAAGCCAAGCAGTCGAGGACTGGAAGGGGTCATTGCCAGCTGTGTGCCGTTTGTTTGGTCAAGTGCGACACATGCGTGAACAAGAAACGACGAACCATACTGAGCCAGCGCATCTTGCGGTCTCAGCTAAAAAGACGTTCAATACCGACAAGCTGGAGCCGAATGAAGAAACATACCTCGTAAATAATTCTCTCGTTTCGGAACCGAATGTCCCACAGACTGAGACCCATGTCCCTATCGAAACCAAGGTAGACACCCCAACCCATCCAACTGACGTACTGTTGTTCGTGATCAACTCTGAACCTCAACCCCGCAAAGGAGACGGAGCGTGGACCTGGAAGGTGATCCAAGTCGCGTTGAGCTCCGGTACGTTTTCTGGAGCTCCAAGAAAAGTCCGTGTCTTCTTGAGCAGGTAACGGAGCGCGCTCGAGCGTACCGTTATGGAGTGCTTCCAAGAACGATTCGGTGGTATCAAATACTTGGCGGTTATACACGATCTAGACTAACAGGTGAGGTCGTCTCACCACAAACAAGTCAATACCAACCTTGAGTTGCTTCCATTGAGATGTGTCTGTGCCACTGACGTCGACATACTGGTAGAAATTCAAGGGGTGCAAAAAGGGTCCTGGGACGTTACGACGCCAACTGAGCCACAGGCGACGGAATGATCCATCAAAACTGAAAGGACCGCCCCCTCCTGCAACGAGGGTGTCATTTGGAAGTCCGGCAGCTTGACCACCAAACAATTCCTTGGCACCAATGAGACGCGAGAAGCGTTACAGATCGTATCCGACTCACCTCGAATGCTTCGGCCACTGGAGCGGCTATGTTGGAGTATATCTCGTGGGCCTCCCAGTCGCGAGTATCGAATGAACGGGAGTTGTAAGGAATGGGGTCCACATGATAAATGTCCGTCAAGGGTGACAAGCTCGTATGTGGACCAATAGGGAGTGGCCCGACAAGATAGTTCCTCACGATAGGCACCTCAGCAGCACCATGGTGAATAGTCACCCGGGCAGACCGAGAGGGAAGGTTGACCGTGGAAGGAGACGACAGATAAGTGAGCACCGCCGCTTTGGGCGGGTAGTATACTTCGATAATGTAAAGGTGGTTGTCGGACGGAGCGGCGATGTCGCCTCGTGTTAGGTTGAGGCCCTGTTCTTGGGCAAAGAGCCAGTCCTGTACCTGCACGATCTCGGTAATGGTGAGTGAGGACCAGGGATTCACGGGGGCGGGTGGCGACGCGGGTGGTACGGTGCTTGCGACGCATTGTCCGACCGAGTCGTCATTGTC
>JBBPNN010000690.1:0-17831 GCA_038090935.1 Hortiboletus campestris | reverse complement strand
TTAATGAGGTCAGCGACATACTCGGAGTACTTGGCATTGTAGATTTTATAAACACCGTCGGGAACGATAGGAGCCATTGTGAGTAGAACTTGGGAGTGTACTGTATGTCGATGCACATTTAAGCAGAAAAGACTGGTATTTATATGTTTGCAAAACCGACCTGCTAGCCAAAGCGGAAACTTCGGGATGTCACGGTGCAGCGGCGGAGATTGACCTGCCTTCCACTGGATGGGTGTTTTCCAAGTCAGTGGTACGCTTACCGAAGCAGCACCCCAGTATTCAGTTTCTGGAACCCATCTCGTTCCCAGACACCGGTACTCCGCGTACGTTACTTAACGGCGAAGTTGGGGTGTTGTTTCATTTGGGACCATCTGATAGATCAGAAGCTTCAAATCGGTCAAAACAGCTGAACTGTGCGCGAAAGCTGTAAGTTGACCAGAGTTTCACAGTTTTGCCAGACACGTGTGGTGAATCGTAGCAATGTCATTGGTGAAGATGCAAAGTAATTTTACGGCATCATGATCACTACTAAATGGAGTAAGACGTGTGTACTATACCAAAAAGAAAGTGATGGTTCTCACTTATCGCGTTGACCGATCGCGCTGTTCGACCGCATAATCTCACAGGAGACCGTATGAAAAACCCCGAGGACGTGCTACGTGGCTCCGTCGGATATGTAGGACGGGAAGTACCTATGACGATACATATGATCTGGGGTGCTGATCAATAGGAACCCCTGATGATTTAGCAGCGCGTGCCACTGGGAGATGGCTACTCGCCGTTATCGATGCCATCAAGCCCAGAGATTGAAACACTTAATCGATGCTCTGACTCAGTGACAATCGTCGGGAGAGGGGTATTGGCGACAGCTTATCTTGGCCAGACCACGAGAGAGTTGGCGTGGGTCGGTGCCCATAATTCTTGAGATATCGGGAGCCAACCTCAACCAGACCATCATGACAGAGTTGGAATGGGTCGTGGCTCATAGTGTACATATCGGAGTATTGGGAGCCGATCCATGGTATGAGAAACATGCCATACTACATACATAGTAGGTCGATGTTCGTTACATACGATCGAAGCCCCATGGCAGCGGAGTTCCCTGAGCGTGTATTCAGTTCAATGTCTTAGATGATTTACGCATGGTTCAATTGGTGATCCCCGTCTCCTCCAGCCAGACCTGTTACGAAGTCAAAAAATGTTTGATAAGTGGTTCACGATGGATATACAGTACTACCACTGACGATGCATGTGGTTGGAATGAGCGATTGAACGGCATTTACATTAATGATTGAACACCAGCAAGCTTGAACCTTACGGAAGTCTTCTAAACCGATGGTCTGGTCAACATCGACCCCAAATACTCCCATGAATTATGGGCGTAGACCTATTCTAACACTGTCATGGTCTGGTCAAGGTCGGCTCCCAACACTCTTGAATTATTGGCGCCGACCCATGGTCTGGTCAAGATCGGCTGCCCCTAATACTCTTCTCCCGACGGGGGATGGAGGATCTTGGCTGGTTGCCACTTCAGTGGGGTTAAGACCGTACGGAACGGTTCGTCTAATAAGGAGCATTCTGCGAGGTCGAGAGGGGCTGTTGAATGCCAATGATGCCGTGAATACCATCTTCGGGGATAGGGATGCTACGTGGGCTAATAGCCACCTAACGTGAAGAGTCGTTTCTGGTGGGGTTTCCAGCATCGCGAACAGGGTATGATCAGGCACCGTAAGCTTGCGACCAATATCGTCGGCGGTGTTCGGTGACATGCTCGTTTCAGACAGTTGAATGTACGAGAATGAAAAATGAACGGCAGGCAGTTCAGATTCTGTGCCCGCAAAACCCCAAGAAGATATATCGCTGGACTGGCAAGGGGATGAGCGCGGACGTAAAAAAGATGCCCGTCGTCTTTTGCCCCTCCAACACCTTTCTTTGTCTTGATTCATCGCTGAGCTGGAGTAGAGTGAGATGTAAGTTACAGATCATCGAGTTTGACGAAGAAGTTGTGAAATATACGATGAATACGACGAATCGAGCTAGCAGCGGTCTTCGTGTGCGTCCGGTCGTCGGGGATCAGAATTCCGATCGGCCATTGATCGCATTGAATATGTTCGGGCGACCCCACGACAGATACTGTAAAGGGAAGTCAGACTCGTCGGTGTGCGCACTCCGAAGCTATTCCTGTACTGTCGCTCGACGATGTCCTCACTGCAAGTTGAGCTCGCGTCCCTGGGTAGCTGGGCCAATCAGGAATGTCACTTTTTGCCATTCCGTTTTACGAGACGAACTGGAGCTTGTGTGGTGTCAATAGGCATGTGCATCAAATTCGTGGTAGGGGTCAGAAGGGGCAAGCGTTCGATCCCGAGCGAAGACGTCCAAAGTACCTGCTGATTCACGATATCAAGATAAGACAACTTTCCGTCTTTGCTCTTAGACATGCACCTTTACCCCGGGGAGTGCTCAACAACCTTGACACTGAAGGGAGCACCCCTTGGTTGTCGGTCGTTCCATACAACAAATTCGCAGAGGATGGGAATGAACGGACAGGATCTCAAGTGGCGAACGACGCACGATAATGTGCCGTTGAGGGGAGTTGGGAGTGTCCAGAAAAAGACGTCAAACATCGGGATGCCCACGGCGTTGTTGGAGGTTCTACCCGCGGTGCTCCGTCTGCTCCCTAAAATTGGCACATCGAATGTTTGGAAATGGCACGTGGCGCTGTCAGAACAATTCAGAATACCGAATTTCTGGCTTGCTGCGGAGAAAGAAATCTTACGCGACTTGGGCTTGCTTCTCCAATCCTGAAGTCACCGGGCACGTCCATGTGTAAGTTGTGCGGATTGAAGGTGATCGAGATTGCCACACCATTTTCTGCCAATTCACCACGGCAACGCAACGCACCCTCGCGGTCTCGTATTCAACTCTTTTATGTCTTCCGCACACCATCCAACGCGATGCTCTCCAACTGCCGACTTGCGATCATTACGCCCTCAGTCAAGTAGTGTTAACGCGTAGGATTTTCCAGCGGTATCTTCAACGGAGAACTCTCGGAGGCAGAATGGAGATATGGGCAGGGAAACCCGAATGCTTCAACGGAGCGCTCAATCTTCGTACCCATCTGGACCGGTTCCAGTATGGTGGGTCACGGTTTGACCTTAGCACCAATTTTGCCCGATACATGCTCCCGTTAATGCCCCATAGGGTTATTCGCAGCAAGGGCGATGGCACGGGATCTCGAACGGCGCGCCACATTTCTCACAGTTGATGTTCTTTTGATAGACGTCGTGGGAACGCAAGTCGAGAAGCTGTCGGGCATCCCCGGTTCGTGGACACGTGTACCGCTGGATGATACTGTAGGGTACCACTCCGCGGGGGGGCTGTGGATGCATGGCGGGCTAAACTGGAGCGGTACCTTACCCCTGTGCCTGTGCCTGTGCCGTCTGTGGAGTTGATTAATGACCCCAAATGGCTCCGGAATGGAAAACGTACAGGTCAGGGATCGATTATCGATATCTTAAAAACAATGACAGGGTAACGGAGATGAGCGTATGTCACTCGACTACCCACTTCTGGCACGCCCGTCTAGAACGCGGTTGTACGAAATGCGAGAGACGCAGCTGCAGTGGGACATTGGCGGAAGCACGTGCGTTGCGTCCAGGAGGGCTGCTTCAGGTCGTGGCCGGTGCGGGGAACGCTGCAGCTCTTTCTGCTTTATGGCGAAGGTGTGCTTGGTAGGTCGTGGAAGGGCGGTTGTGCGAATTCAAGGAGGTGGTGAGGTGGTCTTGGGTGGGGCCCTGCGGAGTGGACGAAGAGGGAGTAGTGCGATTCTTGCGGCGAAGCTATGATGGTCGTGGAATGTCCATCCGCGAGCGCAGACTCTCATTTTGTAGGCTCTGTGCAGTGTAGTCGTGGGGATCAAGGACGACTATAGGGATCCAAAAAGCTGGATATTTTATGTGCTCTCCAATCGACGCAAACACGTGGGAACGGCTCCATGTACCCGTGATTGTAAAGTACGTGTTCCTGTCAGAACTCATTGGTGGGCAGGAAAGTAGCGGCAGATAAGACACCTAGCCTGTGTAGAGATGCGGTGAATCCTTATGAACAATTCCGACATGCTGACCTGAGCCGATAAAACCCAAGATTCCTGGCTTCCCCGAACCATGAAGACAATGCGGAACTGAATGTTTACGGGAAGTCATCAAATAGAAAAACAAATGAACGTTTGTGTGGGGAATCAGAGGCTGTACGATAGACAAACGGAAAAGGTGGTGGCGCAGATGGAGTGTATGCGTCACGGAACTCGGGGAGTGGCCGCGATATCCGGCGTGCACGAGCACAAAAGTCCATAAAATGAACAGGAGGTAGGATGATGGATACAATTGATGCTAGTGTTCGTTCTGAGGAATGGGGGTTGGGCGGTAAGTGTACGAGAGACGGATTGGGTATGCGTAGCTCGGGAGGGACAGGGCCAACAACTGGCTCAAGAACTTGAGCACGGTGCTGCAGGCGCATCCATGCCGAATAGCACATACCATCTTTGGTGCGCGGAGCGGGATATACGTCTCGCTTACTTGGGCGTAGAAAGCGGCGAAACGGACGAGATAAGAGGACCAAGTGTCGTGCAGAACAACTTGTCCTGCTCCTCTGGGGCGGATCCGTCGAACGGACACGGTGAAGCTTAGCAACTCATGAAACGGATGACGACTTGTCAACCTCGCAGACAGCTATTCATATGCGTGTTTTCGTGACGGAGGAACGATTCGTGGATTGTCTTGGCACCAACAAGCGCCGAAAACACGAAGTGATGGAGTATGTGCACTGGTCTATGTATATAAATGAAGGGCAACGCGTATACGGTGCGGGGAAGCCGCACCTTGTTCACTGACACTCTCCATTTCCCTGCTTCATTGAGTCGCTGGTGACCCAATGGCTGGTGCAAAATGACAAGATGGAACGCGCATCGACGCTGACCGTTAGACAAGAACGCCGTGGAGTACGTCTTCAGCAGCAGTAATGATGGGGTTCGAGTGTCGTGAGTGGAAAACGGATCGCAGCGGGAACATGATGCATGTGCAGGTCGCAAAGACATACAAACAAGTCTTGGCATACTAGGATTATTCCTGGATCCGTTTTGGAAGGCATAATTCGTGGGAATGACAAGGTCAAGGTCTCCACACCATAAATGGACGTTAGGTCGTGAATCTTTCCGTGTAAGGTAAAACATGGCTGTGTTGGTGGCTAGGATTCTCTCGGGATTTTCGGGATTTTCTAGTGAGGAGCTGTGGTTGATAGGGTGATCATGCCAGTGTCTCAGAACGTACGATTTTCTCACCATGCAAGTTGCATGGAAGGTATGTTGTGTAATTTTCCGCCGGGGTCCAGGCTTGCCCGGAACCTTACTATACCGTCAACGGAGTCGATTTCTCGCCGGACTCGTCTCGTCTCGTCTCGTCTCTGCATCGTCGAATCGCGACAGCCACCCCCCGTTCCGTTCGGGACTGTGACAGCAATGACTCTTGCTCGTGGACATCAAGGCAACCGTAACCCAGTAATACAACACTGGTCTCCTCTAGCCCAACAACCACCCCCTTGTCGTATCTGACGAATCGCGCACGATAAATTTAACAATTTGGAGCATCCACAGGGTCACCAGTTTCGGAAAGGCGATATCCCGCGTAGGGACCACAACAAACGTCGTTACCGACATTTCTATCAAGCATATATGCATCTTCACTATCGCGCATGAAGAGTGGCATACAATAGTGCGATATGATCGTTTGAACGTTCACGGGCCCGGATGCGACCCTACACGGGCCAAGTGTTCTCGGTGATCTCATTCTAATAGCTATACCACAATGTGTCGAAAGCGCTTGCCATTTGTGACAGATATCTGGATGGGAATTTGATGATCTTGACATCACGATTTAACGGCGTCTTTGTGAATCCCTGTATGCCGCCGGTCGCATCAAGGAGGCAGGAGAGTCTCTACCGAACATCCTATACACTGTTGATGAAGAGGTCTACATGGTTGGACCGATCACCACTCGGCTTTCTGGGGAGTCAGGTTTTACCTGTCCCTCCGCCATGCATCTGAAATTTCACCAGATTTCGCGCAACGATGTCTCCACCCCCAAAAGCAGCGGTGACACAGCCTTCCATTCACCGTGCCCCACCCCGCTCCGGGCGCTCTGCGACCATCTCGAAGCGCTCATCCAGAAAAAAAAATGCAACCGAGTGCCTCCACCATACGATGAGCTAATTGGCAGGGGACAAAAACCCAGATGTCGAGTAGGCGGAATATGTGTCAATTTCCTGTCGGGCTTCAAGCAGCATCTTTGCAAGAAACGAGAGTGTCTCGGAGATGCCGCAATAAATACCGAGCAACATGCCGAGGCAATATCTAAGCATTCAGCCGCGCTATCCCTCGATCCGGCCACACCATTTGGCCTCTTCATAAGCGAAGCAAGGCGTTCGTAGCGCTGAGGTTTATGGGAGAATGCTTTAAACGATGCAGGAAATAAACAGGTGGGACCATGGTTGCACTGACTGATCACGGCGGTTCATTCTGCAGGAGGTGGGGGATACGTCCCTCGCGAGTGTGTGGAAGGTCAAACAACCTGCGCGCGAACCGGGCGAGGTTAAACACGGTGATTGAGTACCATGTCTAAACTGAATAATCGCTATCACGCCTACCTGGAAGTAGAAGCACGTGAGATGGAAGAGAGGACCGCGACACGGGATAAGGGGTCTTTTTCGTCGAGCGGGTGTACGAGCAATCTCCATGCTTGGGGCTGCTAAGCATCGCTATCGCATTGTGATCTCTCCTGGAATGGCCGTATTGTTGTGAGTTTCGCAAGCAACAATCACCTAGCGAGACGTGCTGCCACACTGGCTCTCTCCTGTATCTACCGGGCGAGGCAGTAGCAGCAGCGACTAGAGTGCTGTACCGAGGTGATCACTTGAAGGCTGCATTGTCGATCACTAAATGCTTAAAGTGTACGATGAGGACAACACCCATGTCGACACCCAGCCATCAACAACTTCCTCGTACCACATGGCCGTGATACCTGTACCCACCACTAGTATGTCCGAACGGTCGCATCCTTGCTGCAATCTCTACGCAAAACGGGTCACGGCACAGAAGCTTTCCACAGCTATCGCGATTCGAATCCAGTGTCTAGTTCAACTATCTCTTCAAGGACTAAGCACCGGACGGAAGCGTGCGGCGCTCAATCTAACGTACAGAAATGGCAGATTTTCCCTTCCTCTCGCTGCGACAACCCAAGATGAGCTTGGCAGGATTCATACGTGCGAAACGTTTCCGAGTCGCAACTTTAAAGCTGATACTCATGTTGGCACCGATGACCATGATCATTTTTACCGTCAGATCCAAGCTCTCGGCGAGAGGCAGCGTGGACTCATCGATCGACAATGGAACTGAGAAATGAAATATTCGCCGCGTTAGAAAAGACTCAAGTAGCTAGCCTGGGCTCTTAAGTAACCTGACACTGTAGGTGTGGCCGAATGCCTGCAGTACACCGACGATATCTAGTTCGACCTGTGTATGCGTCAAAAAAACTCGCTCGGTTAAAGAGCAGCGTGTCATCCAACGCTGCGATGGCGGTTACGTAAAGATGTAGAATTACTTGGGTTACACTGACATTTTTAAAGATTGACGAATATGGATCAGCCCCGGTATTCTCATGAATCGTCTGACACAGACCAGGAATTTGGAAAAGTCACATTCGAACGTCGGCGTATTCCATTCCATTCACATGCATCGTATTTCAGATAGTCAACTTACAAAACCATGTCACGATATCCTACACACATCTGATTTCTTTTGCCTTTTTTTTTCGATGAGTCATGCGTACTTGTCCCGTAAGGTCTTCAGGTGACGAACTTCAACTAGACGGCCGTGCGTTCATGCACCGGTTCAGTGCCACTGGAACGACCATTTCGTATTCTCTTGCCCAGTGTGATGGACGAGGATAATCTGCGATGAACGAGCGTGAGAGGTATCCGTGCACCCGGGAGTGGCAAAAATAATACATTCACGTAGTTCTCGCCCTTAGGGAGCTCCCAGACATAGTTAGCATCTGGAGATTGGAGGCTTGTGGAAACCCGATGTTAACAGGGTCGGTTAAAGAAATAAATACAAAACTCACTAGTACCTGCCGCCATCAACTTTGACGACGGTCCAGATCGTGTGGGGGTGGGCACTTCCGACCAGCTTTGCACCCTATCAAGATTAGAACGTAGTTAGTTGCACACGTTTGATATCATCCCATCCCCGAGCGCACGTACTTGGACCTGCTGGTGTACAGTCGCGTAGTTTCCTCGAACTGACACACTCTCGAGGGTGACCTGGTTGCCGCCGCCTCCTACGTTCTTGAGCTCCCACTACTGAACATGTGAGTAAAGTCCTCTACAAAGAACAGAACGAACCTTATCGTGGGTGTGGAGATGGCTGTCTTTGTAAGCAGAGATTGGTCCTCCCGGGACACCATCAATGAGGTCGGCGACATAGCCGGGGTACTGGCCACTGTGGATTTTATATATACCGTCGGGAATGAGAGGAGCCATTGTGAGTAGATTTTGGGAGTGTACTGGATGTCGATATACATTCGAACCGGAAAGGCTGGTATTTATACGTTTGCAAAACTGACCTGCTAGCCAAAGCGGGAACTGTGGCTGAGGAGTTCGACAAGATGGTGCCAAACGTTTCTAGAGGTGCAGCGACTCGGAGATTGCACCTGTCTTCCACCGGAAGAGTGGTTTCCAAGTCAGTGGTACGCTTACCGAGCAGCATACCAATATTCAATTACTGGCGTCTTGCCTCGTTCCCAGAATCTCAGATACCGGTACTAAGGCCGTTCCTCCACTTCGAGCGGCGGGTGCCAAAATCAAACATCCCTGGAGTAAGCCTAAACCCGCTGGAAATGGTAGGACTCCATCATGACAGATCATCCTTCGATGTTCTCAATTCACGAGAGTATTGGGAGCCAATGTATTAAATGACTTACGCAACGTTCAATTGGGCTAATCACCCATCTCCTCCAGCCAAACCCTGTTAAAAACTCGGAAGAATATATGATCGATGGACATACAACACTACCGCTAACAATGCATATGGTTGGGATCAGCGATTGAACCGCTTGTAGGTACAAATAGCATGCACATTACGTAAGTCATCTGATAACTAGAGTGAAGCCTTTGGCTGATGCCGGCAGGACCTTGTTTACAAATAGTAACTATTTTCCACGGTTCAAAATACCCCCCAGTGACCTTGTAAACAAGGTAACATTGAACCAAAAATAAACCCGGAGAACTCCGCTGGGCTTCGAAGTTAGTCTAGTTCCGGATGATTGGGAACTTTAGGAACACGGATACGCCTCTGCGGAAGACGGGAGGTGTACATAGTACCACATGGGGACGACGAAGTCGAAAGGGCTCACCTTTGCCCGCCGGCCCGTGTTAGCCCCACTCGCTGGCCTCGCCGATAGGAAGCCTCCTTATCCCCATCTGCCTTCATCAGCCTCTCGCTGGGTCGTGCGCGCACCTCGTGCTCCCTATTTCTCGCCTACTCCCTCCGTCTATAGTTGGTAGTTCCTTAATGGTCCTGGAAGGGCAGCTGTCAGGTTAGCGGTCTAGTCCCCTGACGAGAGCTTTCGCAGGCTCGAAACCGCGCCCTACCACCCCTTTACCTGTCCATGTGTGTACCGTACACGGCCCGATCTTAGGAGGGGAGAGCCTGACGGACGCAGCAAACAGGCCCGACAGCCCAGGTCGGTCTCTCTCTTTACACACTAACTACACTCTAGGGAGGGCTTGTCCTCCATAGACTCACACTTGTGTGCTGTTCAATAGGCATGTGCATGAAACTCGTGGTGCGTGGGTCAGAAGGACCCGCAAGTGTTTGATCCCGAGCGAAGACGTCCAAAGTACCCAACGATTCACGTCGTCGCACGGTATCAAAATGCACAGGTTAGCGTCTTTGCTCTTCGACATCCACCTTCACATCGGCGAATGCTCAGCAGCTTCTCTCGACCTCGTAGACCAAACACGAGCCTTAGATTTGAAGGGAGCACCCCTTGGCTGTCGGACGTTCTATACAAGCCATTTGCAGAGGACGGGAATGAACAGACAGGATCTCAAGTGGTGAACGATGCACGATACTGTGAGGTTCAGGGGCGTGTTGGAAGGGTCGATAAAAGGACGTCAAATCTTGGGCAGCCCACGGCGCACGGCGTACACCCAACGGTGCTCCGTCGGCTCCCTAGAATTGGCACTTCAAACGTTTGGAGGTGGCAAGTGGCGCTGCCATATGTCCTGACTTGCTGCGGAGAAAGAAGTCTTATCCGAATTGGGCTCGGTTCTCCAATTCTGATGGGGTCACCAGGTACGTTTGTGTACACGTCTAGCAGGTTGAAAGTGATCGAGATCCACACCATTTCCTGCTCAATTCATCTCAGCCATGCAACGTACTCCTGCAGAGTCTCGTATTCAACTATTTCCTGTGTTCCGCCCACCGTACAACGTGATACTTTCCAACTGCTGACATGTGCTTACTACGCTCTCACTCAATTGGTGTTATCGCGTATGATTATCCAGTGGTATCTCACCGGAGGACTCTCGGAGGAATTTGTGTATGTGAACCCGTGTTCTTTGACGGAGCGCCCAATCTTTGTCCCTATCGGGATCGCTTCCAGTATGGTGGGTCAAGAGGGGTTCACCTTAGCACCAATTTTGCCCAATACATGCTCCCGTTGATGCCCATTAAGGTCATGCGCAGCAAGTAGGCCGCGTACGGGATCTCGAACGGTGCGCCATTCCCACAGTTCCTTAATGTCCTTTAGCAGACGCCGTGAGAGCGCGAGTCGAGAAGCTGCTAGTCACCCCCGGTTGGTGGACACGTGTACCGCCAGATAGCACGGTAGGCTTCCAATCTGCGAGGGAAATACGGATGCATGAACAGGGATAAGGTACCGCTCCAGTCTAGGGTTCCTTGCCACCTGTGGGACTAATAATGTCCCCGAATGACTCTGGCATGGGAAACGCGCAGATTAGACATCGATTATCTGGAAAACAAAGACGGAGGGCTGGCGAGAGATGATGCAGATGGACACAATGGTGTCGCTCGACTACCCACTTCTGGCAAGACCCTCGTCCCGAACGCGGTTGCGCGGAAAGCGAGCGACCGCGGCTGCATGTAGAGCATTGGCAGAAACATGTACATTTCCGTCCGGGAGGGCTGCTCATGTCGTGGTCTGTACGGGGAAAGTTTCAACTCTTTGTGCTTTATGGCGAGTGTGTTTGGTGGTAAAGTCGTGGAGGGCGATTGTGCGAATTCAGGAAGGGGGTGAAGTGGTCTTGGGTGAGTCCCTGCGCAGTGGACGAAGAGGGAGTAGTGCGGTTCTTGTGGCGAAGCGATGGTCGTACTGAAAGGCCCATCCGTGACCACAGGCTATCGTTTCGTAGGTCCTGTGCAGTGTGGTGGGGCCACTATCAGGATCAACAAGCTGAATATTGTAGGTACCCTCCAGTTGACATAAACAAACACGAACGGCTCCATGTGCTCGTAATCGTAGTGTGCGTGTTCCTGTCGGAACCGGTTGGCGGAGGTGCAGATAAGACACCAAGCCTGTGTAGACATCCGGTGGATCGTCATGGACAAACCTGACATACTGGCCTGCACCTATAAAAAACCCAGAACCCTTGGCTGCCTCGAACATGAAGACAATCCGGAATTGAATGTTTACAGGGTGTGACTTAACCAATAGAACAACAAGTGAACGCTCGTGTAGGAAATCAGAGGCTGTACGATAGGCAAACAGAGAAAATGGTGGCGCGATCGGAATAGGGTGTGCGTCACTGAACTCGGGGGAGCGGGCGCTCGTGCAGGGGGTGCACAGACGGTATTCACAACGATGTCTCCGGTTCGCCGGGATATCCGGCGTACACGGGGATGTAACTCAAGGAAATAGGCAGGAGGTGGGATAAAGGATGTGACTGATATGATGGTGTTCGTTCTGCGGAACGGGATTGCGTGATAAGCGCATCAGGGACGGGTCGGGGTATGTGCAGCTCGAGGAGGGATGGGCCAACAGCCTACCCGTGAACTCGAGCACCGTGCATCCATGCCGAATGGCGCATACCATGTCTAGCACGCAGAACGGGATATGCACTATTTCGCCTACCTGGAAGCAGAAAGCGGGCGAAACGGACGAAAATGTCGTGCGGGACAATTTTCCCTTCTCTTCTGTCGCGGATCCGTCGGGTGGACAGTTGGTCCATGGTGAAGGGTAGCGCCTCATGAAACGATAACGACTTGTCAATCTCGCAGACTGCTATTCGTATGCATGTTGTCGTGACGCGTTGCCTTGGTGGAGGAACGATTCCTGGGTTGTCTTGGTACCAACAATCGCAGAAAACACGATCTTATCGAACATGTGCACTGGTCTAGATCAAGAAGGGGAAATGCAGTAATGCGATACAATGGGGGAAAGCTGCACCTTGTCCATTGACCCTCTCCGTTGCCTTGCTTCCTTGTGTCGTTGGTGACCACGTTGTCGACAATTACCGGTGCGTAATGACAAGATGGATCACGCATCGACGCTGGCCTGTGGACAAGAAAGCCACAACACACCAATTGGAATCAACGTCGGTAGGGGGTTATCTGCGGTGACATTCTCACGGAAGCACGGCTTGTTTGGTGTCTCGCAGTGTCCAAGGACGGGAGATGGATCGCAGCGCCGTCTCCAAGTTGGGCGACGTGCATATATGGGATGCAAAGACATACAAACAAGTCATTGCGGGCAACGACTCGGAGAGTCGATTTCTCGCCTGATTCGACTCGACTCAAATCTGCATCCGATAACGGGACAGACACCGTTTGGGACTTTGCAACTCGCAAACGAGTATAAACACTCCACGAGAATCCAGCGTCCGCAGTAAAATACTCGCCACAGGGCGATCGAATCGCGACAGCAACGATGGCCGCTTGCTCGTGGACATCAGAGCAGCAGTAACATCACTGGTCTCCCCTGGTTCAATGTTCAACAACCACCTCCTTGTCGTATCCGACGGTAAAGCCAAACAATTCGAAGCATCCACAGGGTCAGCAGTCTCGGAATGGCCAGTTCCCGATCCCAATAGATTCTCTGTCTCGTATCATTGCAAGTAGCGTGTATTGTTGGATCACATCATGTTTGAATAGTTTTACTGCCAAATCTCGTTGGCACACTATGTTAGGCATCCACTCGCGAGCAAGAGCAACAAGACGAACAACATTCAACATCGAGAGTTTGGGACAACCACCCACCTTCCAGTAGGACCTGGTCACTCTTTCACCGCAAGTATCGCACTGACTCCATTATGTACGAACTCCAGGAAGAACGTGGTAATCCCGGTCCGAAAAGAAGTGAACTGCTCGATGTATGCGTTTGTTTCCCTTTCGAAACGAGTTCTTACGATAGTATAGCTCGTGTTCCCGTCGAGCACGCCGCACCCCCTGTTCAACTATGACGAGATTGGTGATCGCTACTTTCTCTTCTTGTTTCTGAATTGACACTGCTGGGAGCCACCCTCCCCGGCAAACTCTACCCATGCTCCCGAGGATGAAATACCGCCGCGCAGCTCATCCCGTCCTGTACCGCAATCGTTGGATGTCCGGCCAGTAGCCTTCTCTCCAGAGGCACCTCAGGGGAACATCTCAATACTACCAAGCAATCTCAGGGCTCGTCAATGTTTAAAAGTTGGCCACCTATGAGGGTGAAGAAGAGGAAGAGTGACGAGGACCCGGCTTTGAATAAGCTTGATCGATTTTCCATCAAGTCACGTCGGCTCTTTCTGGCCCATTCTCGATCTCATTCAGTCACCAACGAGAGTAAATGCTCTGAATGAGGGACCTCCGAGGATGGTCGCGAGTAAACGTCACGGGTGAGTCTTCTTGATACGCAAGCGTATGTTGGTGAGTCTAACGTGTTTTCCCAGCGAACGGTCGCGAAATTCCCTGCGAAACTACAGGTGCGTCGTCCCTCGAGTTTCTTCACACTCACTCACCACACATCACAGCGTGAACCACTTACCAAAACTGTCGCTCCGAAGAAGGACGCCTACAGCGGACAAGGTGCTGCAGGTTCTGGCCAAGCGGGCACAGTGTGTCTTTTTCCCAGTGACGGTAAACCCCGGTCGTGGCAGCTCGTTTCCTATTAGGCGCAGGAAGCGAACGATGGATCGGAACCCTCAATCGGGAGCGTCCGTGTAACGGGGCGCGTACTTTACCTTGGCTGACATTGTTAGACTCACAGTCAATCAACGTCATCTCTTGCCATTCAAGGGATCGTGAGTGGTATGGCAATTTCGAGAGCGCGATGATGACTTACGAGCAATCTCCATATTTGGGGTTGCTGAGCATTGCTATCGCATTGTGATCTCTCCTGGAATAGCCGTATCATAGTGAGTTTCGCAAATAACGATCACCAAGCGGGACGTGCTCCTGCACTGGCTCCCACTGGGTGAGGCAGTGGCAGCAGCGACTAGAGTGCTGTACCGAGGTGATCAACTTGTAGGCTGCATCGTTGATCACTAAATGCTTAAGGTGTACGATGAGATCGTCTGACTCGTAAAGTCACATCAAACGTCGGCGTATTCCATTCCATTCGAAAGCATCGTACTTCAGGTTTCAGATAGAAAGCTTACAAAGCTCTGCAACAATATCCTACATACATCCAATCCTTTTTGTGTTCTTTTTTCGACGGGCATTGGAACTTGTCCTGTACGGTCTTCAGGTAATGAACTAGGCGGCCACGCGTTCAAGGGACTAGCACGGGTGACCACTTCGTATTGTCTTGCCCAGTGTGATGGACGAGTATAATCTGTGATGAACGAGTGTGAGAGGTATCCGTGCACCCTAGAGTAGCAAAATTAATACATTCACGTAGTTGGCACCACTAGGGAGCTCCCAGACATAGTTAGCATCCGGAGATTGGAAGCTTGTGGAAACTCGATGTTAACAGCGGCGGGTAAAGAAATTAATGCAAAACTCACTAGTACCTGCCGCCGTCAACTTTGACGACGGTCCAGAGGATGGAGGGCTGGGAACCGCGGAGTGAAGAACCCTATTGGCATTAGAACGTAGTCAGTTCCACACGTTTGATATCATCCCATCCCCGAGCGCACGTACTTGGTGCAAGGGTTGCACTACAGTCGCGTAGTTTCCAGGAGTGGACACACTTTCGATGGTGACCTGGTTGCCACCGTCTCCAAAGTTCGTGATCCTCCACTACTGAACGGGTCAGTAAAGTCCTCTACAAAGAACAACACCAACTTTATCGTTCCTATTGGAGGAACTCTCCTTGTATGCAGAGATTGGTCCCCCCGGGACACCATCGATGAGGTCAGCGACATAGTCGGTGTACTGGCCATTCCGGAGTTTATATACACCGTTGGGAATGAGAGCCACAGGAGCCATTGTGAGTATAACTTAGGGAATGCACTGGATGTCGATGCACATTCGGGCCCGGAAGGCTGATATTTATACGTTTTCAAAGCCGACCTGCTGGCCAAAGCGGAAACTGCGGCTGAGAAGCACCGTGGAGTTCAACAGGCCATTCTAACCGTTTCTGGATGTGCAGTGTCTGAGATTGCACCCGCCTTCCACTTGCAGGGCGTTTTCAAAGTCAGTAGTACGCTTACCGAAGCAGCACCCCAATATTCACTTGCTGGCGCCCATCTCGTTCCCAGATGGTACTAAGGCCGTTTCTCCACTTTGAGCGGCGGGTGCCCAACCATGAAGGAAGCGTGGAATAAGGGACCCGCTGTAAATTATATGACACCATAAATCATCCTTCGACGTTCTCAGAACCGACCATTCAAGTTGCTTTGACATTAGTCTAACCTCACCGCGTGCTTGAGGCGAAGTTGAGGTGTTGTTTCAATTGGGACCATTTGATATACCGTATTGTGAGAAGCTTGTTTGACCGCCCAATCTCACAGGAGAAGGCATGAAAAACCCCAGGACGTGCTACATGACTCAGAAGACGGGATGTACTTACCCGGGGCGATACATGTGATCTGTGGCGTGATTGAAAAGCAGGGCATGGTAGATGGCCGCTCGCCGTTGTTGATGCCATCCAGCGCGGAGATGGAAAAAGTCAATCGACGCTCTTATTTTAGTGACCGTCGTTGGGAGAAGAGTCGACCTCGGTCCCAAATCTTCGGCCGCTCACATGTTCTGGAGAATGGTCGCCGGCCGCGGCGCGCTCGTCGGCTCCCACTCGACTTGCGGCACCTCATATTGGCCAGACCACGAGAAAGCTGGTGTGGGTCGACACCGACAATTCGTGAGAGTATTGGGAGCCAATGTATTAGATGACTTACGCAACAACTGGGTTGATCACCTATCTCCTCCAGCCAGATCCTGTTACAAAGTCGGAAGAATATATGATGTGTGCCTTCACGATGGATATACAGCACTACCAATGCATGTGGTTAGGATAAGCAATTGAACGGCTTGTAAGTTCAATATTATTGAATGCGAGCAAGCTTGATCCTTACGTAAGTCATCTGATTAGAATAAGCAATGTTTACGCCGCCGCCAGGTGTCGGGAGCGAGCGTCGACCTGCTATGTTCTCATGGTCTGGCCAAGATCGGCTCCAATATTACTCCGATTTGAATTATGGGCGTCGACCTATTTCAACTTTCTCATTGTCTGGCCTAGTTTGGCTCCCAATACTCTCATAAATTATGGGCGCCGACCCACGCCAACTCGTCTCGTGGTCTGGCCAAGATCAGCTGCCGCCAACACTCTTCTCCCGATCCGTGGAATGGAAGAGCTTGGCTTATCGCTACTTTAGTGGAGTTGAGACTGTACGAAACCGTCCATCTAACAAGGGGCGCTCCCTTCCATTCTAAAGTGTGGCCTGCGAGGTCGAGAGGGGTTAATGACGCCGTGAGTACCATCGTCGGGGATGGGGGTGCTACGTGGGCTAACAGCCACCTAACGTGAAGACTCGTCTTCGGTAGGATGTCCAACGTCGCGAACAGTGCATGATCAGGTATCGTGAGCTTGCGCCCAATATTATCGGCGGTGTTCATAACTTGCTCGTTTCAGATGGATGAATGTACAAGAATGAAAGATGATCGGGACGCAGCCCAAATTTTGTGGCCGCAGACCCCCAAGAGGATATATCGCTGGATTTGCCAGGGCAAGTGCCAACACAAAGAAAAAACTGCTCGTGTCTTTTGTCCCTCCAACACCTTCCTTTGTCTTGTGTCATCGCTGACCTAGAGTGGTGTGACGTGCATGTCACAGATTGTTGGGTTTGACGAAGAAGTTGTGAAACGTACACAAATCGAGGTTGTCTAGCAGCCACCGGAGAATGCGCCTGGTCATGGGCCAAGAATTACGATCAGTCATTGGTCGTATTGAATACTTGCATCTGCTTCGGGGCGACCCCATCACAAGTACGTGGGATGAGTCCGGCTCGTTGGTGTGTGCACTCGAAGGCTATTGCTGCTTGTGCTCTCCTCACTGCAAGTCCCTCGGTAGCCGGGCCGGTCAAGGGCCTCTCTTTTTTACGACCCGAACTGAATCTTGCGTGGTACTCAGTGCATAAAACTCGTAGTGTGGGTCAGAAGGGCTCGCGAGTGTTCGATCCTGAGCGAAGACGATCAAAATACCCGACGATTTACGATATTAAGATGGGACGGGATGAATAATCGTCTTTGTTTTTTCGACGTGCACCCTGCCGGCAAATGCTCAACAGCCTCTCGGCCTCGCAAACCCTTAGAATTGAAGGGAACACCCCGTGGATGTCGGACG
>JBBPNN010000689.1:0-17840 GCA_038090935.1 Hortiboletus campestris | reverse complement strand
CTCACAACAGCCTCCTGGACCGCTCCCCCTCCCCCGCCCCCCACAGACACCCCACATCCATGTCCGCATCAAATCTCTCCGCCGCCCCGCCCCTCTCCGACACCAGAAAAAAGCAGTCAAAGCGCGACGAGGTCCGTCTCTTTTTGCGCGCTCTTCCCTGCTAATTCCCCAGTCAGGCAATCCGCAGGAAAATCGAGTCCGAACTTGCTCGAAAGCGCACCATCTCGACCACGTTCCAGTCTGGTCGCAGCAAACGTCTTGCCAAGCCTCCAGTGGCCAAGGGAACAGTCGCCGCCCTCAAGCCCAGTCCCGCCCTCACCGTCCCGGAGAACATCACCGTCGCAGAAGCAAGCCAGCTATGTGCTGCCAAGCGCACCGACTGTGTCCTCGTCGTCGACGACGACGAAGGTCTCAGCGGCATATTCACTGCCAAGGACTTGGCATACAGAGTCTCTGCAGAGGGTCTTGATCCTCACACGACACCCGTCAGCCATATCATGACCCGCAGTCCCATGGTCACCCGTGACACCACCAGTGCAACAGAGGCTCTCCAGCTCATGGTTCAAAAACACTTTCGTCACTTGGTCAGTCCTCACACCCCTTCGTCTTTTTCATCTCATCTCTGTCTTCCCGTAGCCCGTTTGTAACGAGGAAGGAAATGTCGTTGGTTTGCTCGATATCACCAAAGTATTCCACGAGGCCCTCAACAAGGTCGAACGCAGCTCTTCCGCATCCGAGAAGCTCTACAACGCTCTTGCCGGTGTACAGTCAGAGCTCGGCCCCGGTATGGCGTCTAATCCTCAAGCAGCCGCTATGCTCGCATACGTTGACGGCCTCCGTGAAAAGACTGCACTACCAGATCTGACCACCGTCATGGACTCGCGGACGCAGCCAGCTACAGTGACCCCGAAAACGACCGTTCGTGAGGTTGCAAAGCTCATGAAGGAGCGCAGAGTGACGGCTGTTTGCGTCATGGAAAATACTCCCGGGTCCGACGGCGCACACCCCAAGATAGCCGGCATATTCACGAGCAAGGACATCGTCCTCCGCGTAATTGCTGCTGGCTTGGATGCTGGGATCTGCAGTGTCATTCGGGTTATGACTCCTCATCCCGACACCGCACCTCCTACAATGACTGTGCATGACGCACTCAAGAAAATGCATAGTATGTACGATCAGCCCTGGACCAACTTGCGCTAATCCACCTGCCTGCAGATGGCCATTACCTCAATCTCCCCGTTGTGGAAGCCGACGGACGGCTAGTAGCCATCGTTGACGTACTCAAACTTACATACGCCACTCTCGAGCAGGTATGTCATGTTTTATCCACCGTATTCGCTTGTTGACTTGTAGTAGATGAACGCAATGAGCGTCGAAGCAGCCGGCGAACATGCCGACACTGAGGGGGGTCCAATGTGGGGTCGTTTCTTCGATTCCATTGGCGGTCACGACGATACCGAATCCATCGTATCTGGCTCGCACGTCCCCACGGAGGGTCACTCTATCTCGGCACATAACCTCTCCCGCATTCATCAGTCACCCTACCCAGAAGTTCATCCCAATGATTCCGCTTCTGTTGTTGATGATGACCACGAGTCTGTTCTTGACGCGCACCCGCGCAAGAAAGGTGTACGTAATATTCCCAGCATCACTGGTGCATCCTTGACGGTACCCGTCGATGATGGTACCTATGTCTTCAAGTTCCGCACTCCGAGTGGTCGGACGCACCGTTTCCAAGCTAGGCACGACAGCGTTGAGATGCTTCGCGAGATTGTATGCGGAAAGCTTGGCACCGACCCATTCTTCACCTCGTACAACGGTGATCCGGACCAAAAGCCTGAACCGACAGACTTTACGTTGTCATACACGGACGCAGACGGGGATACGGTGCTGATCACAAGCGACAATGATATTGCTGACGCTGTCAAGATTGCGCGTGCGGCGGGCCTGGATCGTGTTGTATTGTTCATCCAAGGTGGTAAGCACTGGGAGAAAGCAGGTGCTGACAAGAATGAAATCAAGGCTGCGGAGGTCACGACGCCTCCAATAGAGGAGGTGAAGACTGCTGAGAAGCCAGATGCTACTCCAGAACCAAGTGTTGTAGCTTCACCCCCCCAGGTCGATGTACCGCCGCAGGAAGAGCTCGTGTTGGGTATCCCCAAAGACCTCTTGCTTCCTGCGAGTATAGGTGCACTTGCTGTCGTCATTCTCAGTGTTTTCACTATATCACGTCTGACGCGCGATTAGTGGAAGGAGCGGAGCGGAGCAACGAGCTATTGAAGATGGCTGTCGATGGTTGCCCATGCGCCGCCCACTTGCTATGGTGCTGGTTTTGGAGATATGTCGTTGATTTGTGGGAAGCACGGACCCTTTTTTGTTTTCTAGCGTACATGTTGCATCCATGCCGGTCGAGCTGCCTCACTCGTTTGCATAGACGACCTTTTCATCATGTTATTTTTCACGAAACCACAACGTGTAACGAGCGTCTTCGACGACGAATGAAATCAAGTTACGTTACACTTGAAGCGCCGGCGTCATCTCCGGAGTTGCGCAAGAGAGATCAAGTGAATGGACATCTTCCCAGCCCCATAAATTCGTCTGCCACAACTCAGTTTTGTTTCCTGCCATCCGTGACAGACCATAGACTGGCCCAGCTCTTTGACGAGGTCAAGTGCGACATCCTCACCAAGAACCAGGAGGCCGGCAATGCACTCAAGCTCGAAGAGATATCGAGAACCTTTCTTTGTGAGTTCCTCGTAATACTACGCTCACCTGTTGAAATGAAGATGAAGCCGTCCCTCGGTGGCAGCGGACACGATCACAGGTAGGTACTATGCAACACCGATCAAACAGTGGGCATGGGCTGAATCCCAGCACAGTCCCGACGAAGCAGATGAACGAATATGCACTCCGTACCTCACTTGGCGACGATGTCTACCTTGACGAGTCCACCGCTGCCCTCGAGGCGCATATAGCCAAGATAATCGGGAAGGAAGCTGGCCTCTTTTTACCCTCTGGAACGATGTCCAACCAAGTTGCTCTGCGGACGCACCTCCAGCAGCCGCCCCACTCTGTCATCACCGACGCTCGCGCCCATATTTATGGGTGGGTATCTGGGATTGTTTGCGCACCCTCTTGTTCACTCGTGGCGGGTTAGGTCGGAGACCGGCGGTGTTGCATTCCACTCGCAAGCCAATAGCATCCCTATCTTCCCCGAGAACGGTGGGTTTAAATGTGATAAGGACGTCGGAGTCATAGTTATGGCGTTGACTCATTAGGTCACCATTTGACATGGGAAGACATCGAGCCACACATCGTCTCTGGCACGGACGTGCACGTGTAAGTCGTACCCCCATGACGGCCGAAACCAATTCTCACTTCACTTTGACTGTGTTCAGCGCGCCCACGCGGGTCATCGCGCTGGAGAATACCCTCAACGGGACCATCATCCCTCAAAAGGATGTGTGCGAGATTGCCAAGCATGCACATGGCCGCAACATTGTCATGCACCTTGACGGAGCACGGGTCTGGCATGTTGCTGTCGAGACAGGACTGCCCCTGAAAGAGATCTGTGACCCTTTTGACTCCGTTAGCCTGTGCTTTTCCAAGGGCCTCGGTAAGATCCCATTCTATTTGTTTTTCCGCTAGTTTTGTGGCGCTTATCGTTCTTCAGGTGCGCCGATCGGGTCATGTTTGGTCGGTCCAAAGGCCTTCATCACCAAGGCACGGTGGTTTAGGAAGCTTTTTGGCGGCGGAATGCGTCAGACGGGTTACATGGTCGGCTGTGCTGCCTATGCGCTCACTCACAACTTCCCACAACTTCCTCGTACCCATGCGCTTGCCAAGCGCATGCAACGGGGTCTGGAAGACATCGGCGTTGGCATCCTAAGTCCCGCTGAAACTTGCATGGTGCGTCACCTGACATTTGTATTCGTTGTCGGAACAATATCTGACGATCGGTACTGACAGTTGTTTTATGACCCATCTACTATCGGTATGGAATATTGGGAGGTCGTCGAGCGTGCAGCTGCGCTTGAAAAGCCCATCAAGATCGATGGGTCTCGCATCGTAATGCACATCCAAGCCTCTCCCAAAGCGGTCGAAGATTTCCTTGACCTCATGAAGACATTAAAGGAAGTGAAGGTAGGGGCAGGCTGGACGCCTGAAATGGCGCCACCTAAGAAGCAGAATCCCTTCCGAGATGTATATATCCAGGTTACCAAGCCAACCTAGATGTATATGTTCTGGCGATAGAACCCAAACTAAGTGTGCTCTTCGATACCTGAAAGATGGATGACAGCCATCGCCAGACTGCGGGAGCCTTATCACGGGGTACTGCAAGGCCACATGTAATAAAAGTGAGTTGCGCAAGGGCCGTGATGCTAACGCACGGTAACAAGAAAAGAAGAGGATACAGACCAAAATGATGATTTCCCGCCATTGCCAAGGTATGAAGTAGAAGCGTACCCGCACGCACCCCAAGTTACTTCGGGTAATCGCAATTGATTCGATGAGCATGTGACAGATTCGTCGGATTGATCTAAACATCCCGCTAACAAGTGTTTTCTAACCCTTGCCCACGTACCGCTCTTTTTCGTATTCCTTCCAAAGCGACTTCATGATCGTTTTCCCGCCCGAATCCAGCGCGGACACCATCAGAGCGTCCCGACTATGCTCCCCCACCATCTCACACAAAGCGAACAAACCAGGCTCGAGGTCCCTCCTCATCTCTGCGTTTATGATACACAGCGGATCGTTGAACGCATCCACGTACGCGACGAGGACGTACGATGCGTGTTTCGCAAACGGTTTGGCGAGTGATTCCGCCTTTTGTGGTTCGGTGGGTGTCTGGGCATGCGCAAAGGCGTGCGTTTTTGGGACCGTTTTGGTGGTAAGCGAGGTGAGGAGACGAGCGAGGGCGCGCGCTTCGTCTGTGGTTAAAGGTTGGGAAGCAGAGAGCCACGACGGGAACGTGTCCGTGACGATTTTGCTCTGTTTTGCGCCGAGCTGGGGACGTATCTTCCGGGTGAGCATCATCAGCTGGCGAAGGACGAGACTGAGGTGAGGAAGGTTGTGCACGACAAGGTCGCGTCGCAATCGAATAAGTGCACCAATGATGCTGACGATGTGGTGGAAAATAGGGAACACCGTCGTAGCGTCGTGCTCTGGGGAACCAGAGAGTATTTTGTTTAGGAGTGACCATATACTGCCGAGATCTATGGAGCGAATGGCTGCTGGCTGTGATCGAACGTTAGCAGATTGGTCCAGAATGATTCCTAGGAATGCGCACCCGATCTGAACAATACATCGCAATAAATTCTAGGTATTGCATTTTTAAATGCGAGGAACCTCCATAAATCTCCTCTCGGTCAGCGAACAGATTGAAACATCGCGTAGCAAAGTTCTGAACGACCTTTAGCGTGCCTGTGAACGTTTATCAGCAAAATGAAAACTTTACTTGTGGGATCAAGCCTACCTTGCGGTGCGTCATGCAGCATGACCCGACCGAGACGGATTAAGCGTTCACGGTGACCCACTCGGAGCCCACTTCCTCCAATCCCTTCCTCCAGGACGGCTAATAAGTGAGAAAAGTCTTCAACAGACATTTTCTTCGAGGCTTGTGTGACGTGAGCGTCCATGATGTGTCCAACTTTAAAATAGAGTTAGAAACACGAGACAGATGTATAGAAGACAGATGACGGACTATCAGAACCTCGGTCGTCGCCATTGACTGCATAGAAACCAACCAGGATATCAAGATGAACACGATGCGAGACGTCAGGCATACACCAGAGCTCCTCAAACAGGAGCCTGAGGACACTCGAGCAAGTCTCGGAATCTAGTCCAGCGGAATTTTCATTACGAATCGTTGATGTAGCCAGCTTCAGTCCGAAGGGAACTGCGGCAACTTGAACCGAAAGAGAGTCAGGAATTGTGGTTAGGTGATCCTTGATGAACTCACAATTTGCTCCTAGCCATCGCATCAACGACAACATACGAGACCATGCGTTGATTTGTTCACTCGAGAGGAATTGATCTAGCTCCATGGCATCCCTTTCCACCAATCTTTGTGCGTGTGGTAAAAGCGTAGACTCCAGAGCCTCAAGAAGTGTCTCCAGTGCGCGTGTAACCTGATCGGGCAGACTACAGTGTGTTCATCACACCACTGACATACAAAGTTTATCACGAGACCATACCTAGAGGGATCAAAGTCACCTGTCAAACGTTCGATAAGCTTAAGAACGCTTGACTGAACGACGACGTGCTTCCACGTCTCCTGAGAGTTCGGCTGAGAAAACGGTCTGGCGGCTACAAGCGTAGATATGACACTGGAGATAGATGCTACTGCCTCCGGTTCCTGAGAGCGCAGGATGTTCCTAAGGCAGACATCATTGTCAGACTACAGAGTGGGAGAAGCTCGGAACGCACACAACGTGTAATTGTATCAAATCGAGGGTGGCACTTGTGAGTGTCTTTGAAGGAGAAGATATGCACGGGGGAGGACTGAGCAAATGGTTTACAAAAGTCGAGGAAATCTTTATACATAATTTGCATGAGCACGGTATAGTGCACGGATGTAAAACTCACGGAGTGGCTTGGTGTACCCAGAAATTGTCCCATGCGCTGCAAAAAGGCGCGAATGAATGTCAGTCGGCGAGACCATTTCTTCAATTCCTCTGGGGTCATGTCACGCGATTCCTCCGTGCGAGATTTCGCACGAAGTCCCACATTACTTCTATCCCTATCCTTTATCTTTGTTCTGCTTCTTTTCCCTTTTGCGCCTTCTAACATTCTGCAAATTTGAACGTCTCCGGCAATGGCCCTCCTGACCAGCTCAGAACGCACGGGGCGAGTGAAGTACTCTGGAGGCACATAATGAAGGAGGTTGTATACACTGCATGCAGGGGTGAGGTCGGTGTGACTTATTTCGGCTTCGGGCGAAGGCGACTCGACCCCAGCAGTGGGAAAACAGTAAGGGGACAGTGGTGCAGTCAGGATCAACACAGATGATAAAAATATGGCTGGTAATCAAGCTTAGACCAAAATTGAGCCAACCGACGGAGTGACGGACCTCGGATGTTATGTAGTTCCCAGAATTGTGCATTTCTGAAGAGACCGCGGAGGATATCATATATGGAGATGACAACCTGTTCTCGTTGCAGATAAATCTCATCAGAATGATCTCGAGTGTCCTCAGACAGATCAAGAGATGCGGTGAGTAGCAGTGAGATGAATCTCTCCAGATTTTCCGTCGAGGCTAGCGCGCTACCAAACACCAGAGTCAGAGGAGCGCTTTCGCCTGGCCCTGCTACCTTCAAAGAGCAGTTGACTCACTCGAGGAGATCAAACCACCTCTCCGTCAATACATATAGTACTGCGAGGCCCAGATTGTCGCGAGTGAGAGCAGCCGATACACCAGACCACTTCGATCCAGATAAGGGACGGGCGGTGAGGATGCCGAGTGTCACGGTAAAGATTGGCTGCGTCTCCGTCTGTTTCTCAGATTCGCCATTGTGTGTGTACCAGATATGCCAAAGGAGGGTCCGAATCTGGTACAGAAATGGGTAAGAAACATGGGACGAGGAAAGCAGAAAGGTAAACCACGTACAGTTTCAAAGACCAGCTCTGGATCTGACGCCTCATCCCGCACAACATTCAATAGTGTCCCTACATCGGCTTCTCCGAGTCGATCGAAGTCTCCAAGTAGAAAGGACACTCGAGCACGAACGTCGTATAGAAATCGGAGAGCAGCAGATGTCACTATGTGAGGATAAAGTGCAGCGTCTGAGCCTGTTTCGACTGCATGCTTTCGTTTCTTGCCATCTCCACCTTTCAGTATGTCATGTTCCCCGCCCTTTCCAGTGTTCTTCCCCAGACAGTCCCAAATGACGGTCCACCCCAACTTCCCAACATCGCCCCACAAGGGTCCCAAAGAAAAATCATCGTCCTTTGTGTAAGCATTCGCAGGTAAATTGGAGATAATCGACCCCGCGACGCGGCTCGTGTGAGCGAACACTCGAGCCCGAACCGGCGCCGATCTTGCCTCGCGACCACTCTTATCCGTCTCCTCAGCAACCTTCCGTTTTTTTGCAGGTCTCTCTCCTTCGTCCGCATCCTTGAAGGCCATCCAAGCGCTTTCGACTGCTTGGAGTACAGCGGTTGCTAGAGGTGTAGTCTGAGTGGGTGTTAACGATGTGCGGAGGGCGAGCGCAAGAGCAGGTAGGTGGTATGCAAGGGGGAAAGTGCTTGTAATGGACCGAGACGAGAACGTCAAAGCGGTCGGAGAAGCGGAGCTGGCAACTACAGCATCCAGAAGGGTCAACGAGTACGTGTGTACTGTACGCGTTTTAGTGTGATATTCGAGCACCCGAATAAGAAATTCCGAGGATGCCGCCGTTACCAGGTGGAACAGAGGTGGTGGAATCTGGAGTAAGGTAAGATTTAGGGTCGCAAAAGAATATGCAAAGACTCACATTGATCAAAGCGGAAAGTACTCTCTCCAATACGGATCCTACGAAGTCGTATTCAATCTGGACGAGCACATCCAAGAGCTGTATAGATAGAACCGTTTGTTCTGCGCGGCGGTCTACTCACGCGCGTTACGTTTGAAACGGAGACCACGCGGCTGACTCACCTTTGGAAATGGCATCTTCAGTGTCCAATAAGTCAACGACTTTGTCCCTCACCTCACTCAGAGCCAGCTCTCCTCCATATTCGCCTTTTGTAGCGTCAATGTGCACGCCACGGATGGGGTGGGCAACGAAGAGCCGCTCTTTTTCTACAACCCTCAAAACACCAATAACTGACCCCCACTTCTCCACTTCGAGATCCTCTTGAAGGCTCGCAGAACCCCGGATTAGGGTCCAGCATCTTCCTACAAATTCCATCCCCTTTTTCCTAACTTCTTCTTTTCCGCCAACAACGCTTGTTGCAGAGACAAAGAGCGCGGACCTATGTCTGTGCGTCGCGCTTATAAAGGAGGTGCAGAGTTCCGGGAGAACAGGCAAGAGCGAGGAAATGGACAAGGACAAGGCATCAAACAGTGTACCGAGTGGCTGTTTGAGCGCGTCAAGCGAGAAGAGGGTGTCTGTGCCTGCAGCATATATACTGTCTTGGAGCTGTTTTGTAGACGATAGACTGACAAGGGAAGGATCGGTGCAGATGGCACAAAGCCAGGAAGAAAGGTGGGTGGTAAGAAAGGAATGATAGAGCTGGACAATCATGAAGGAGGGATTCAGTCCTGAGATCGGTGATTTACCAAGGTCTGGCCGCAACTAACCGACGGCCGACAACGAGACGCTCACTTTTTTCTTGTTTCCTGCATTTGCCAGCGTGTTCCTGTACGCGCCTACAACAGCTAAGCATATCCAACCCAAATTATCGTCCACACGCTCCCACTCCGTACAAGTGTTGAAAACAGCGTTGAGACACTCCGCTAGCGCATCCACACTAATTTTCTTCTCTGCTAAGGGCCAAAGGATGGCAAGCACGGCTCGCGCTGGGGCGAGTACTTGCGAGGAGTGAAGAGCGAGCAACTCGATGACGATTGTGTCGACTTGGAATCGATTCAGCAACGGAAGGAGCCATGTCTTTGTGGGTCGTGCGGCTGTTGCAGGCGGGGCAGTAAGCACGGCGCAAAGCAAAGTCCAATACCTAGGATCTGCGATGGGGTCCGAGGTGGGGTTCGCATCCTTTTCTTGCCTCGTTTTCTTTACTTGTCCAAGTAGGGTGAGTATCCATTCTCCGATGACTTCACCCTTATTTGCCGCATGGAAGGATGAGTCTGACCAGGCAAGACAGGCTACCTCGATTTTAGAAGGTCCGGGAGTGGATGGTGGGTCGGTAGATGATTTAAGGAGGCGCACGAGAGTATGGACAGAGCGTGTGCTATTCGTCGGCATGTTATACATTGACAAAATAGCGTTTTTCTGCTTGTTCCATGAACTACTCGCAAAGTTGGTTGTTGATGCTGCCCAACTGAGTTATGAGCTTGTCACCTTGGTCGGTGGTCAGATGTAAAGGTTGAATGGCGCAGGACCCTCAATCGGCCGCCAGACTAGCCTATCTCGTCCGTACTTGACGAGAACCTCGGAGCTTCAGGTCCTTGAGCTCAAAAGCACTGTTTTAAATGCTTCTATATAGTCGTCAAGCTTCGAAAACCATATCCTCATGAGGGTCAGAGGGTCAACTTCTGGTCGTCATTATACACCCGAAAAGAAATCACTACTACACATCAAACCTCTGGGCATCTACTCTCGATAAGTGTGTGATGGAAGTTTCTCAGGTGCTACACAATGCAATCATTTGCAGCAGATCAAATGAACTCAATACCCTTCCATCGGTTGCCGCTCATCTTCTGCACTCGGGACAAAGTCGAATAGTTTCGAGAAGCAGGGTGTATGCGGCGTGGAGGAATGCTGGTATGGATTTGCTGGGCGTATGACCTTCGTACCTAGCGATAGCAAAAGTGGGTTAGAGTCATACGCACGTGATTACAACCCAATGATAACCAGGGCAGGCAGCTAAATCATTTCCAATTCTCTTGCTCTTCCTCGTGCTGCCGCACTGGCTTGAGAGCATTACTGCGACCGTATCGGCGTTCTATAGCACGGCGATCGGAGGAATCAGGCATGGCTGAGATGATCGAGAATGAATTTGGAAGTGAGAGGGAGTAAGGAGTGAGACAGTAATCATGAACAGACACGGGGATGAGTGAGGGCATTCCGAGTGCGCAGACGTGCCCAGCCGGACTCATCTTGGTCAAAGCCTTCAATTCTCCATGTATCGTTCAGGGCCGCTGACAGTAATTCATGGTTGGATCACGCTCGAGACCACGTTTCTTGCAAAGCCATTTCCATCTGTCGAGTTCGTTTTCCGAGAGTACAGCTCTGGCTTCGTCCTCTGTTGCTTCAGGAAGACCACCTACATCCCCTGTCCCATTGCATCTGTTCTGCCACAGTTGGGTTGTGTGAGAAGGAGCTGTGGGGAGGATACATCTGCAGGGGGCGGCCGACAGGGACGAGAAGAGTGACGATCACATTCTAGCAGATCGTCGGATGGATCGACTGCGGGGCCATCAGGATCGGCGGCGACGCGGACGAGGGCGAGGACGGGCACGGGCCACGGACCTCTGGACTGATTCGACATGAGATCTCCATAATTAATACTATTATTTATTATTTTTGTGTGTTTGTAATAAAATAGTATAGGGCCAGAAAAAGAGTCAGTATCCCTGAACGTCGACCGCGACCACGACGACGAGGAGCACGACGAGCATCGAGTAGACCGCGTCACCGACCCACCGTTGACAACGACATCCGCGCCAGACCCGCACACCGCCCGCATTGCGTCGTTCAGTCCGCAGCGAAGGCGATACTGGCGCTGAGGAGTGAATACCCTCCTAATCCGAGAGAAACATACCCCCTCATCCGCTACCCACACTTGCTCTCTTCCCCCAGCCATCCCCAACAAATCATGGATATCTACTCCATATCTTTCACCCACCCCCGCAGGTCCCGCCATCTCCACTCCCCCTCTTCCTCCCTCGACGCCCACGACCATCGTCTCCCTCACATCCAACACCTTCCCGAAAACTTTCCCTCCTCCCTCCCCCTCCCCGCAGCTCAGCCTTCCCCGTCCAGCCAGGCCGACTCCGAGACCGTCGAGAAGCTCGCCATCCTCGCACGCTCTCTTCACAATGTGCAACTCTCCTACCTCCTCTCAGATGGCGGTCGCAGTTGGAATTTTTACATCTCGGGCGCATATCAACAGGTCATGCTTGCCCGTGGTATGCTCCTCAAAGACAGCCCTGTCCAGGTCAGTCCCCTCTCCTGCCACTTGCTCTCAACCCCTTTTGCTTACCTCCCCTTAGCACCGCACCGCCATCAAGGTACCCCGTTCCGACATCCTCGATTCTCCTTCCTCAAAACCCACACTAAAACCTGACGTACGCCGCAAACTCGACGAAATCGCTTCTCTCACCTATGCCCATATCGCTGTCGTAAACTCCCCTCTTTCCCTCTCAAGCCGAACACCCCCCGATGGCATTTCTACCAGTGCAGGCTGGACCGGTCTCGAAACTGAGCGTGTTTGTGAACTCGTCGTCACCGGTCAAGGCGACGCGACAGAACTTGCCAGGGTCAGGCTCTTGGTTATGTTGGATGAACTTGTCCGTCATTCTCCCTTCTTCTCTTCATCTTTTTCTCACTCCTCATTCCATCCACAGAGCGGTTTACACGCAGAACCTTGCGAAATCGACCAAAAGCTACACGCCATCATTGCCGGCCGTAAACGCCATGTACTTCAATCAATCCAAGAGGAGACAGCTACCAACATCTATTACCCATCCCCTCTCCAGGGTCTCGTCGGTCCCGATCTTGTCACGCCGTCGGTCGGCACCAATGGCAATTCCCCGCCTGGCCAGGCTCAAGGGAGCCAATATCAACAAGCTCACAATCCGAACGTTATATGGATCACTGGGGAGTTTTTTGGCGTTCAGAGGGCCAGAGACATGTTGTTCCAGCTTTCTGCAAACAAGGTTCGTTGTGCATCCACAGGCTTTTGAGCCCTCCTAATCTTGTTGCACAGAGCAAGAGCGTCATATCTCGTGATACTGTCATCGTTCCTCGCAAGCTCGATTGGATGGTTCTCGATCGCGCAGAGGACCTCAAGTCCATCATGTCTGACAACGCGACTTTTATCCAGTTCCCACCCATCGGCAGTTCGACGAGCTTGATTACCGTGTATGGGGATCACCGGGTCAATGTCCAGAGGACGATCAGAGGAATTATGCAGCTTGTGTGTATCTCGGTTTCTAGATACTGTGGTATTGTCTCACCTTACACATCCAGGCCTGCCAATACTATGTCGCGTCTTTCTGGCTTCTTCCAATCCAGTTCAACGTGCTCCTCCCGCCTGCGACCCTCAATAGTTCGCAGGTGACGACCCTCTTGAAGCAAATCTCGCTCACGACGGGCGCAGAGGTCGTGTTTAAGAGCATGTGTTTCGAGATGCACGGTCTCGAGTATGAAGTCCGAGCGGCCGTCAACATGATCTTGGACTTGGATCTCGTGAAAGTATGTTTTGTTTGTTTCCCAATTTCTTTCACAATCGCTCACGCTGCACAAATAACAGGCATTCCATCACGAAATTCGCTTTCAGGTTGAGCTCGCCAACGAACATCGGGAGTTCATCTCGGGAAAGAAGAACGGCAAGATCAATAAGATCATGCAATCCGCATCCGTCAAGATAAAGTTCGAGACGTTCAACGACCACAACTTCCTTATTGACCTTTCTGGCTCCGACGCGTCAATCTTGACTGGTCTTACGCTTCTGCAAGAGGAACTTCCCGCTGAGATATCCTTCCATGTCCCAGAGGCATACCATAAACGAATTATTGGCATTGGAGGAAGGAACATACAGAGGATCATGAAGAAGTATGGGGTTTACGTCAAATTTTCGAATGCAGAAGAGTTTGCCGCGTTGGGCGGGTATAACGATAATGAGGATAACGTCGTGGCGAGAACGCCGTCCAAGAATGCAATCAATCTGGATAATTTGAAGCAATCGGTTATGGAGATTGTGAACCCAAAGGTGTGTCGAGTTACCACGGCACTCAGCGCAACAGCCTGTTTACCTGACTCCAGGACAAGGATTATGTCAACGAGACCCTATCGATCCCCCGCCGATACCACCGCACACTGCTTGGTGAAAAAGCTATCTTTATACACGACATCGAGTCGAAGACCAATTCTCGTGTGCGGTTCCCGGATAAAGAAACGGCTTCGGACGTCGTAACAATTTTCGGTCCCGAAAGTCAAGTGCAGATTGCTGCTGCCATGTTATTGGTCAGTTTTTCTTAGCTGACATGTGCTGCTTCGTCTCACAATCAACAGGAACATGTTCCTTTCGAGGCGGATATGGCAGTCCCACCTAGTCTTGATCTACCCGTGGTCTGTGCCTCCCCGGAGTTTGTCGCATTTGTCGAACGTGTCAAACGTGAATTTCAAGTATCAATCACACCGAATCTTAAGCCACCCGCTCCCATTCACTCTACGAATGGTTCTAGTACCTCACTAGACCATCCATCTTCGTCTCAAGCCTCACCGCAAGCAGCGCAGATACAATCGCAGGGCGAGTATAGCTTCAAATTTAGGTGTCAGAGGTCAAACAGCGACTTCCTACTCGCCGCCAGGGAGATGCTCGAGCAATTCCTGCTAAATCATAATGTACGGGTGTACCCTTCACCGACGGCACACACGCACAAGAGGGGCGATTCGTTTGCGGAGGCATTCCCACACTTTGACAGCAAAGTGCTTTCGACTGCAAGAAGGCATGGTGAGTTACCCCTTTTTCCTTGATCCGCTATTTGTTCCTATGTAAAAATGCCTCTGTGTGAACCGGTGACTCATTCTTTGATTTTAACAGAGTCAGTCGAGTTGACGCGGTCGTCGGAGATCCTCGGCGATCGACGGCTGAGGTTGGCAAATTCATCTCCGGATGTAAAGGCTCTGTTCAATGCTCCTGCATACATCTACGATCTTGAGGACCATGAGGACTCGCAATCAGCATACGGGCCGCCTGGGACGGGGCTTGATTATTGGACACCATTACCGCCGATCGTGAGTATTTGCTTTGTTGCGATTCCGGGTTAGTTATCTCATCGGATCACTCTCAGGGCTCAGGAATTGCATCCCGGACCCGCAATACCGAGGATGCTCTGAAACGGGGCTCAGATTCCCTTCTCGAATCCAAAATCAAAGAACAGATCTCCAAACCTCGATCTCTTCAAAATCGCGCACAGTCCCTTGATCTCACGTATTCCCTGTCGCGAATCACCGAGGGCTCCTCGCGGCTTCAACCCCCAGAATCACCCACAACGTCTACCGGAGGAGGTACTGGGGGAAATTCGAGTCCGACGAGTGCCACCGCACCCTCATTTCCTAGTGTATATGGGCCCAGGACATCGGCTGTGACCGGGTCTTCTGCCCAGAGAAGTGCGAGGGTGATGGATGAAGAAGTTGTGGACGAGGTGTCGCGGGTGATGTCGAACCTTGGGCTCTGAGGGTTGCCCCTGTTCGTACGCACCTTTCGTCATCCTTGTTTTACCCTCAGCTGCTCCAAAATACAACATGAGAAAAAAAAGGAGAACGGACGTGGAAGAAGGCAAAGAGAAAAGAAAAAGAAAAAAAGGCATCAATGCGGTGGACTACCCTATCGAGAACATGGTCTTACCCCGCTTCAGAAGGAAAGTGGAAGGAATACGGTAATTCCTTTGAAACCGACTGTTACTCTTCTCCCCCCCTCTCTCACTTGTCATGGGACTCCTATCCATTCAGGATTTCTATTTATCTGGGAAACATGTATCAGGAGATTTGTATCTCCGTCTGGTGCCCCATCCCATCGCATCCAATACTCCGTCTCTGTCTCGCTATCTCACACACATCTCCACCACAACGGCATCATTTTCCTACACATCACTTCGCTTGTTTCAAGACCGAAATAGTCTCGCTCACCAGCTTTCCCCATCAACGTACTTGACGGACAGACCGCCGCGTTGGCTCTGCGATCGTCACCACATAAATTATCTTGCTTCGTGATGCCCACACGTCTCACAAACTGATGTACTTAGTTTGTTGAGGCTACCGTTGGATCCGACAGCTATTCAGTATCTCTGTTGTTCTGTGTCTGGATTGTCACATTGTCTCGCTCTCTCATACTTTGCTCTATCTCTTACGGTTCTGTTTCCCTTGTTGCTTTTTGTACATTACACAAGCAAATAGTTTCTACAGTAGTGGGTTGGCCATATTGTTATCCTTCCAGTAATAAAAGGTATTCATCTGATGGTATGAAGGTGGTCGGTCAATTAATTGCACTGAGGTAGGTGTTACATGGAAGATGGTGTCAGAAAACGACCCATGGTACCTCATACAACACAAAATCAAAGAATTCTTGCTCCAGAAGTGTTTGGTACTCTCCTACGAACTCGTCCGTTCCACCACCTTTTTGTTTCTTGGATCGACCGGAACGAGGGGCGAGGTATGCAAACTGGTTAGTCAGGACTGACAGGGTCTTCTTGGTCGACTTTGGTTCGGGCTGCGGTGACTGGACGTCAGCACAGCCTCAAAGAGGAAGGGATGCCTTTCACCTTGATGGCCAACCCAATGTAATTCGCAGGTAGGCCATATCGAAGGACGCTCTCCACAAACAGGCGCAGGATCTTGAGGTGTACAAGGAGCTGGAAGGACTCTGAGAAATTCGTCCTGGACAGCCTTAACAATTCCGTCTGGAGAAGCGATAAGTGAGTACGGGCACAGGGGGGGCATTTTGCGTGGATCCTCACCCAAAGCTCCCTCTCGGTGGTATCCGCCACCTCGAGCTCCTCTCGCTGTTTGTCGATCTGTTCTTCCGAGTACACAAAGTCACGCACGATAAACCTGTGACGCTTCAGCATTCAGTTTTGACAGCTTTCCATGTATGTTCAACCGGATCAACGCACTTGTTTTCCCTGCATTTCTGAACAAACTCGTCATGTACCCTCTTGAAAATCACGACGCCAAAGAGGGTATACTCATCATCAGAAGCGATAGCACTGTTTGTGGCACATGACGATCAAAAACGCGTTTACATCGTGACATCACGGTGACTCACGATGACGAACGCGGGACTACCATGCTTGTCAGACGCTCGTATTTCGTATTCCACTCTTTTGTCTGAGTTCTTTCAGATCGGAGATGAGTTATGTGCAAGTGGAAAAGGGACTTGATCACAAAGCCTTACTTTGGCACCGCCACGAGACATGTTTGCAGGTACTCCGAATCTTGTATCGTGTCTTCGTTCGACACGACGTCGACAAGAGACCGCACGGAGAGATTGCCCCTGAGTGCAAAACGTCGACAACTGAGCTAAGGAGCAACGCGAAGCATGAACGCACGTCTTCTTTCGTTGCATTTGCACGAGGGACCCCTTGACGAGGTTGTAGTTGTTCAGTTTAGACTTCATCATGTTGTCAATGGATGCCATGTCCTGAACGCGTGATTAGCATGCGGCGATTGATATGAATGGGGTGGGGTGGGGTGGGGTGAATGTGCGTGATATTACCTTGTTCAGCACGTCAACGGTGTCTCGCAGGCTTCTTTGCACGCCGTATCTGCCTTCATTCCATCGCCAGCCCTTGAAAATGTAGTCGTCGACGCTTCGTTCATTTACCAACACGTGCTGTGCAAGCTTTGAGGGATCATTGTTGAGCAGGTTGCGCAGAGTGTCGACCGTCTTGGCGACGGTTGCAGTAAAGAACGCGTCCTGCTTCGGGAGTTCCTCGGAGAGGGTGATGAGGGAATCTAGGGTGCCGGTCTGCGAGTTTGGCGCTGAATGAGCACCGCGTGGCGGATGAGTAACGATAAGAAGAGATCCACCTTGAAGGCAGGGATGGCGAACTCGGTAACGGCTTTCTGCGAGGCCCGAGACACCTGAGCGAGCTTGGACGTTATTTCTGGGAGCAGTCCTTCTGCATCACCGTCACTGGGGATAGCGATCAACCAGGTACTCTGATCAGATGGCATCGTTGTGGTCGCCTTCGACGAGATACGGCTCGAGCAGCTGTGCGGGGGACTTGACATATCCGTATCGCGAAAAATAAATAAATAAATTCCTTACACATACCATGATCAGGCTGTTGCCCGTCGCGTTCCGACTCGGGAGGTCCCCACCCAGGTTCATGTCCACGATGACGGCGGCCCCTTATCTGCTCTCGCCATCCAACTTGCGAGATGCGATTTCCTCGGGAAGCGTGTCGGTCCTCGATGCCAGCTGGTTCATGCCCAACTCCCCGCGGAGACCAC
>JBBPNN010000688.1:0-17853 GCA_038090935.1 Hortiboletus campestris | reverse complement strand
AGCGTTGTGTTGATGCACCGACGTCATTCGTGCTGACGTGATATGGATGTATTTGGGGCTTCGACGATTGGTCAGCAATTGTTTGGCTATATCGCATTTTTGCACTTTTTGTGATGCTTCAGTACCCGGACCGAATACCGATCTGAGCCGCTATTCGGGCCTGAAGTTTGAGGTATGTCAAACAATACATACCCTTTTGACAAGCGTGGGCAGGGAAACGACGCGCAGGGAGAGGCAGCACTATTGTGTGAGGCTTGTTTTCCCACCATGTACATACTAGTGGCACCAACGCCCTCGCTAACGCGTCACCAAACAGCCGAACCGAATTCGGGCCTCTCATTGTCAATGAGGTATGATGGCGCAGAAGATTCGGATATCGCAGACGAGTTGTGCCGTCTTCACCGGATTCTGACCGCTTGATCAGGATCGAGTAGAAACGACAAAGCTTGCGACGTCGCCGGTGTGTTCTGTTTCCACCCTTGACTCTCTCATCTCCAGGCCACCCGTACCGACCCGCTTGCACCTGCATACGACAAAACCGCGTCACCCGAGTAGTCCGGCTGCCACCTGGATTTAACTCGAGTACACTTCCATATCTAGTTCAACTGCCTCCTTCCGCTCTAACCAAACTGGGATGCTTCGTTCTCCCACTGCATGTGGAATAGCTCAGGGTTGAACACGTTGACACGAAGCGTGCTGGCTTCGACGTCTTGTCGTAAACTGGCCTTCCTGTGTGTTTTACAGACCTGATAGGTTAGAGTTGTGTTTGACTGTTGTCGCACTTGCAGAAGCCTGGATGCTCCGCTCTTCCTCGAGCCAGATGCTTGGATCACACACCCCCGGTAATCCCCGGAGGCGAAAAGGGCTTCGACCGCGCTTCAGCCCCGACTGTCCTAAAACGCTGGGTCACGAGACTACCGGTACGGGCTATTCGCCCGTATTTTGCTGGGCCTAGAACGCCAGCCTAGATTCCGGAATGAAACGATAGGCCGGTTGTGAGATATTGAGTTGACATTAAGTGCTCGTGTTGTCCAGCGCTATGGAATGCCCCTCATGGGGCAAGAGAACTTCTTCTGCTGACCCCCTCCTTCGTCCAACATGACGGAGGAAACTCGGCCGGTCCCAGACGTCCGTAAGGGTGAATGTTACGATCGCAAGAAATGGTGATATGTAGATATTCTGATCGTACTACACACCTCTTAAAAACCCTGTCTCATTCCCATCCTATCCATGTCCCCATACGTACTTACCTTGCTGTGGGTTTCGCGATCGTGACAGGCGCCGCACAAGGCATCGGCCGCGCCATCAGGCTTCCGACGAATTCGATGTCGCCATGGAAGATATCCAGTTCAACAAAGTCGTCCTCGATGCCGTCGGTGCGGAGATCGCAACCAAAGGACGACGAACGACGCAGATCTTGGTGGACATTTCCGACGAGGTGCAGGTCAAGTGGATGATCGACCACCTCGTTGGGGAGCTGGGTGGATTGGACGTGGTGCGTGTCTTGTTGACGAGGATCGATGAGCCCTTGGAGAACGCATACCTCCTTGCTCTGGTGAGGTGCTGTGATAGATGATCACGAATGCAGGGATCTGTCGCGTGGACACCTTGCTGGACAGTATGTGGGTCGACCTCAGGGCATGGACCCATACATAACTGGTGGTGCGCGACGATGGTGGGTGCACAGCCGATCTGAACAATCGGGATGCCAACGTCGTGGTTATCGCCAAGGGAACGTTTTTCTACTTCAAATACGAATACGCCGTCAAGCAGATCATCGCGCAGGGACGCAGAAGTCGACCCGCTGGTGCCTCCTCTCTCCCCGGAAAGATTGGTGCGCATCGCGCGCCAACCGCCTCAGAAGAGGTTGATCGACAGGACTACACAGGGCCCCTCGACCAGATCGCGTACTGTTCGGCCAACTCGCCCAATGCGCAGGTAAGTCGCGGAAAAGACACTATCCTGTTCCTTTTCATTTCTTTATTCGCAACTTGCTGTGTTCGCTACGTGACGTTCCATTTAGAATATGATGGTTGACGAAATATCGTACACCCCCTGTCCGCATTGTTGCCGCTTTCCAAGAGCCCCCGAGTTTGGACGTCATGGAATCGCTGTGAATTCATATGCGCCTGGTGCTATAGCGACGGTCATGTGTAAGCGGGCTCAACATGGACGTCCTCGATGGGGTTGGTTGGTAAGGTAAGCGCAGTGGAGAACAGCCGGCTAGCGGATGAGCAACAGACTTGTTTGCCCGGGCGAATTTTACAATATTGTAAGTACGTCTCTGACGTGTTTCGGAGGGTCCGGTGTTGGTGGCGCGATGTTAAGGTGGCGAATAGATGTTGTACCAATGGGTTGCACTGGCAAGCAAGATGACGTGAAGAGCCTGATTTCGTACCTGGTCTCGAAGGAGGCGCACTGTATCACAGGTGAGCGAAAATGACAACAGTGTGGTGCAAGGAGAACATTACTAAATGCCCATTGTGTTGTCTTGCCCGATGTTCACGTGATCGGCCAGGTTCTCGATGGTCGTCCCGTTGTCGTAACTGGGCTGGTGCTGATTCAGATCGTTGGAATGATTACGAAAACTGATTGTGTACCAGGCAAGGGCACTACCGAATGGCGATGATGCATGGCGAGCCGACGAGATGAGTCCGCGATGGATCGCGAAGCGGGATAGCTGGGCAATGGGGTAGGTTCATGCGGGGTAGAGTGGAGATCTGCTCCTGCGACTCCTATCTGTCATTCGATACGGGCTCGAGAGGATCGAAAAAGAGTTTGATCGCAGCAGTAGATCAGATTGTCGTTGAGTCAATCGACGCTGTCAGATATTGGGTGAGCGAGTGCCAAGAAGCATAATGCCACTGCGCAGTTGACGGATTGGTGCGTAATGACAAGAGAGCACGGCAAAGGTGAGGTAATGACAGACCAAGAGGCCGGCGCGGGATGCGCCGGCCTTCAAGAGCAGATGGCTGACACGACAGTAGTGTAGCGGAATCTGGGGTGAGTTGTTCGGATCTCAAGGCGAGAAAATAGAAGATGAGTTCCCTGGTTGGAACTGGTGTTGATGGAGCGGGAATAATCCGGGGCAGGCAGTCGGCAACGTGCCGGGTGGGAATAAAATGGTGGTTCGTTCGCGTATATGGACAAGGTTGGCGAACATGTGCATATGGCACGTCACAAGTACGGAATGGTGCTACAACGGCGTGTTCTTTCTTGGCGGAAATGAGGAGACTCGTCCGCAGCAAAAAAAACATCCGAATCGACTCAATAGGTGGTAGAATATGGAGGTTTCAGAGATAGGTGACGACTGGGGATGTTTCGAGGAACAAGGGGAGAGTTTTGACGTGGTGAGAGTATACCGTAAATGGAAGTTAATTGAAGATCACCGCGCGTAGATTATGTGCAGGGACAGATATCGGAATGGACTCATTATCCTCATCACTCCCACCCCAGCGGGGACCTCGCATACGAACAGCAGGATTGTTCGGCCCCTTCTTTTAATTCGGCTCTTTTCTCCTTTTCTCCTTTCCCCTCAAAGTACTTCCCCTTCCCAACCAGCTCGCAATGCCCGGTTTCTTGCGCAGGAAAGCTACCTTGTCTAGAACAGTCCCCGTCTGCGACACACGACTTTCCATTTCTCCGTCCGAAAGGCTCTCCTCCGATGCACCTCCTTCCCTTCCCCCGCTCTCTCTCTCCTCCGCCTTCGCAGATCCCGACCCGAACCCACTTGCACTCCCCCCCGCCGCGTCCCCTCCAGTCCTCCCCGTTCCCACGCCAGCTCCCACATCTCTCCTAGACGACGCATGGGACCCGTGGAAGGCATATGCTGGCGCCCCTCGCTTAGATAGCCATCCTCGCCCAAACGTACCCCAACCCGTTCAGAGTGCACCCCCGGCGGCCCCTCCAGTATCTCAGTCTGCTCGACCATCGGGTCCGTCCGTTCGACACTATAATAAGATACCATCTGACTTTCATATGTCCGTTTAGCTAGGAACGATTCTGTAGACCTACCGAACATCTGTAACACTCCAGCCCCTCGTCCGATTCCGGTTGCTACGACACAGAGTCCGCGAAAGATTTCAATTCGACAGGTCCAAACTCGTCCCCAAGTTGCCCATCCGAAAAGCGACGCCCTTGGCAACCAACCTCTCACACAACAACAACCAAGACCCCCCTCTTCGTCACTCATCCGCCCCTCCAGCCCTCCCGCCGCGGTTCGCGGACAAGTCCCCCCCGCGTCCAGCTTCGACTTCGAAGAATCCTTATCTGCCGCCAACGTGAACTCAGTCGTCAATCAATTTCGTTCATATCCCCCACCCATACGGCCTCAGACTTCTCCCGCACCTTCTTCGCAATCGTCCCAAATGGTCATCCAACCTCCTCCCTCGTTCAACGCCCACCGCAATTACATGTCGCCACAGAAGCCTGGATCGAGTTCCAGTCCTTCTTCTAATAGTCACCACGTCGATGCCACCCGGAGAACCAACGGATCGGGTTGCAGCTCTACGTCAGCGAGCTCAGTGTCCTCTGCTGTTGAGGTGAGACCTCCCCTCTCTTTGCAGATGGATTTGGTAGCTTTTCATAAAACATCTGGGCAACCCATCTCCGGGTTCACTGCGCCCGGTGTCGGTAATGCGAACAGTGGAGCTCGGTGATTATCGTGCCGGCGCTCTGACACTACCCGATAGTGGCGTCCCTGTACCCGGCTTTCGCATACAGGTTGACGTCCCGCTTTTGTTTGTTCCTGTTTGCTTCGACTCCCACTCACTCTTGGCTGGTATTAGGTAATTGAGATCAGGTCGCACGCAGACGGGCGCTTAGATCCCCTCGGCTCTTTAAGGAATTCAGATCCTGTGCGTAAAACGTTACATGATATTTTCAAAACTAACACGTTATAAAACCAACAGACTCGCAATGCTCCTCGCCGTTCATCCGTCGACTACAAACCGTCACCCGTCGCTTCGCTCACTTCACGTCCATCCACGTCCTCCGGCGTGACTGCCCGGGCTCATCGTCCTCCCACTACCTCTTCCGTCCCCCCCACCAGCTACCCCGAGCGTGTTCGAACGCTTGCGCGACAGACCTCTCACTCTAGCTTGTCATCCTCCGCAGGACACACAGATCCTCACGCACGACCTCCAATGTTGTACGACGTGCTTCGCTCAGGAAAGGCAGAGTTGGCGAGCCCGTTACGCAAAGGACCGCTGATCTTTGCTGCAATGTCAGCCGCGTCGCATTCCTCTGGTCCAGGCAGCAAGACCCCCGGGAACATGAATGTACATAATCCTTATCCATATCCGCCCCTCGATTCCGCTCCTCTCGAGTCTTCTCGCTCGCGGCGGAGTGGCTCCGTCTCCTCCGTGTTCCGCGGTGCTCCTCAGGTCTACATGGGACCACTTGTCAGTCCAACTTCCCATCCAACTGAGCTCCCGCCTCTGTCCCACAAGTCAAGCAAGAGTAGTTTGAAGCGCGTGGCGGTAGAGCGCTCATCCTCTGCCGGCAGCAGGGGCGACGCGAGTTCTGATTACGCTCGACCTCGCGTCCTGACCAAGGCACGTCCTACCACCCCGCAGAAGCCAGTCACACATCCTTGCCACAAAGTTCTTCCTGAACCGGGTGATTCTTTATTCCTAGATGAAGACCCCTTTGCGAGAGTTGAAGGCGTGAAAATGTTGAAGCCGAAGCTATCATGCTCTTCTGTGAGTGAAGATGGACACGTCAAAATGCCAAGCACCCCCCTTCCTCCTGCTCCAACGGCATCATTGACACCTGAATCTTCCGACGACATTCCCATGTCACCTGACACCCCCCCGCTTCCCAACACAGAAAAGCCCCCACCGACACCAGTCACCCCTGACGACTACAAGGTTGCGCGTCAGCAACGACGTGGTCAATGGTTGGAAAAGGCCCCGCCGCCAGCTGTCGCAGAGGCCGTCGCAAAGCAACTATCTGTGGAGGAGGAACAGGTGGAAGAGCAACCTCGTGAACCCTCACCCCCTCCGACGTATTTCCCGATTATGGCAATGTTGTCGGACGCGAATCTTCTTCCACTACTTCTGTCGTACTTATCCTACTCCGAATGGCTTGCACTCTACAGCGCAAACAAGCAAGTCGAGGAATTGTTCCGGAGCAGAACTCTCCGTGAATTCGTCTTGGACCGTTATCTGAGTACGGTTGGGTATTCCAAATGGAACTATGAATGGGTAGAGCCGATTGCATTATCGTTGAAGGCAAGCTCGACATCTCTACGTTCTTGCATCTACTGACATTATCTGTAGGATCTCCACAACTATCTACGAGGCGTGGCGATGCCAGCACATCACTACGCCAGGCTTTCCGTTGCATACTTGCAAGCTCATTTGATGAACGGGGATGCTGCGACGACCCCTGATGCGCCGGATATACTTGCTCTGGCACTCACCACGCGGGCTTACACCCGAGTGGTTTTGCGGCTTCGCGCTCAGGCTGAATCCGAGGCCAGGTACCTCCAGACACTGTTGGCGGCCGAAACAAGCCAGGTCAAGAATACATCGCGTCCAGGCACTCGGCAGCAAAGTGTGTCCAGCAGGGCGCCATCCCCAACATCTTCATATTCTCACTCGCGTAACCATTCCCACGGGAAGAACGAACGAAGCCAAAGTACCTTATCACCAGGGGTCTCCAAATTTAAATCAACCCTCTATCGACCAGGGCGTGCACCGGTTTTGAGGGTGTTTGTGCCTTCGCCCGAGGGGGACTGGTTGTCTGATGCGGGTGTCGTGGAATGCGAAGCTGAATTAAAACGTTCCGGCGTTCTGAAGCTTCTCCGAGTAGGTGATATCGTTTGGGACGTTGCTGTCGGAGACGAAGGAAACCTCGGTCGACTGATGTGGGACGGGAGTTATCTTGTGGTACGCTTCTCCTCGGGTTCGTTGTTGAATGCCAACCTCCGACACTCGGCTTTTGCAGGATCTAGATTATAGATATTCCCGAATGGGTGAACTGTCGCCGTACTTCCACAGCTTGGCGTTTTCCCCTTCATACTTCCATCGGGTCATTCGCATCGGCGGTTCTGCGACGCATAATCCCCACTGTAATCCTATCATCTACGTTGATGTAAGTCCATGGGGACGCGAGATCGCGACCAACCTGCAATTGTTGCAGGACCGAGCTCGAACGGAAACGTGCGCAATGCTCTAGCTCTCGTTGGATCCATACTCATGCCTTTCCACAGTCCGCACGGGGCATTGCATGACGTCGTTCGCTGGGTACACCGCTCCGCATTTTCCATTCGCCCACCTGTACCACCTTCCCAAGGACAGGCCCACTCCCGTTCGCGCACTGTCCGCGTTCCCATTCCGGGCGTTGACGGATCCTTTATCGATCCCGCCTGGTACGGTACGGTGGTCCTCGAGTCGGAAGGGACGCATGAAGGTCTTTCAGATCTCCAAGCGCGCTGCGGGCCTGGCGTGTTCCCGCCCAGAGCGGAGACCCTTACCACCAAGATTCGGAACCAAAAAGAAAAGGAAAATAGGCGGATGTGGCGGATCCTGCGCGAAAAGAGGTGCGTGTTGCGTTTGGGGTGTGCGATGCCGGACTGATGGAGGACTGCCCAGTCGTCCCGGTGAAATATGGCTCCGAGCTGTGCAACTCAAGGAAAGAATGATGTGAACTTTGGACAATGAATCGGTATCTTTATGTGGTCGACCTGACTTCCGCTTTCCATGGACTCAGAGGATCAAACGCGCTGTTGATGATTGGAATTTGGGACTCCACCCTTAATTTTTCTCACGAATGTTGCGACGTATGTTTCGTTGGCTTTTTATCTGATGGTACTCTAGAACAGAAAGGGTGTAGTTTACTTATCCACTGTATTCCTTTCGATTACTGTTTTCATTCCTTAGCTTAGCTAGATCACAATTACCCCCACTACAATATCACGATTGATTTTCTATGCACGTGACTCGTCGCGTCGCGAATTCCCCTGAGTTTTATTTGGATTATCAACGCTTGTTCAGCAACACTCTTTTATCTTAGAATTCGTCTCGCCCGCTGTCCATTTCGTTTCTATCCCTGCAGCGGGTCTGTATCGTCTCTCCCTTGGCTCTCCGGATCCTTTTCAATCCGCAAAGAAAAGAAACCAACGCAACCAAAAGAACGACCACGCCATGTTCCACACGTACATTCTCCTCGTCGGAGCCTGCCTCCCACTTGTCTCCGCCTCGCTTTACCCAACACAACCGATCCAAGCGACAGTTTGGTCGGCGGATCAACCGATGCTCGTGAGCTGGATCGAGGATTGGAAACACCCGATGCTGAGCGAGATGGGCACGTTCGACATCTCGCTGTGGTGCAACACGGACGTAAGCTCGCCGTACTCCGTGTGTGTCCACGACGAAGCTGACGATGGCTAATGCTGATCGCATGCTGATGGTGAATCGCGATGCATGATAGACGTACCTCACTCAACTCGCTTCCGGCGTGGATCCCATGACGAAGACGCATCAGGTGACGGTGCCAGGGTGGGTGTTGAAGCAGGGGTCCAAATAGTGAGTGTCTCTTTTGGGGTCTCTTGCTTGCTTTTCGGGGTGGTTGGGGTGGTGGTTGTCTCCTCGGTGCCTACGGCGTTGTGATCACAGGTCGGCGTGCCTGTTTATCTCACCCTTCACATTTTGCCTTTGCCTTGGCTACGGTCTTCGCAATGATGTCCGAGTTTATCGTGGGTGTGGTGGTGGTACCTCCTCGGAGCAATCGAGATCCAGACGGGCGCAAGACGAGTGTGACCGTGACCGAGGAAGACGAAGCAGGCGGGATGGCAGTGTCGAACAGTACTGCGCATTACACACCTAAACCGAGGTGGCATCTCGATGTCGAGATGGGAGATCCGCTTTCCAAGTCTTGTGTTTAATATGACGCTGACGATACATGTGCTCCTCGCTCTCTCTCGCTCTCTCGGCTGTGTCATGATGGTGGACGTACACGCAGCACGCTCCGGTTTACGATGAGCAAGCCGATCGATGCGGTGGTTTATTCGGCTGATTTTTCGATTATACCTGCGAATACGACGACGGGGTCTGTCACAGGTACGGGTACGGGGAGCGGCGCTGTGGCGTTGGCGACGCAGAGTGGGACCGGAACCGGGAACGGATCTGGATCTGAGGCTGGATCTGGGTTTACGACCGTGCCTACGACCACGGGATCTTGGACCTCTTTAGCTGCGACAACGACCACGACGAGCGCAAGCGACCGACTCGGATCGACATCTTCGGGTGTCCCGGCGCCGTCGGGGATATCGGGGAGTGGGGCACCGGAACAGGGGCAGCGCGCGGCGAGTGCGGGGCGGAAGAGTGTGGATGTGGAGAAGCTCAAGTTTCGGTTCGTGTTCGTTATTTGGCCGGTCTTGATGGGGATCACGATGGCGTTGTGAGATCGTGAAAGGGACTTTGGGATTGATTTGTAGCGTATCGATGACTGTTGTAGAGCCTGGTTTGTAGCGCATAATGGGTCTGTATTGGAATTGGATCGTCGAAAGTGTGTGTGGATTTGTTCCCAATGCACACGAGTGGCTTTTTTGCCAAAGGCAAAGGGTCAATTGAATGGTTCCGAATGGTACCGGCGGGACGTACCTGTGCACAATGACTCGGAAGCAAGTGATACAACTGATGTGACTAATCCTGTGCCAGTTGCAATTACCCCTGTCGATTCGCGAAGGCTGGGAGATGACACGGTCTAATGGGAGCCTATTCTCCCTAATGTAGCCCAAGGGGACGATGACCAGCCTGTTCCTGCAATTGTGTTTTATCTCTCAATTTCGTCGGCCGACTCGGAGGGATCAATCTAGTCCATTGTGCAGCGCGACACCTCAGCTCTCATCCGATCAAAGTGCCTAACGTGATTGAGGCCGCAATTTGAGTGCTAGTACTAGTAATTTATCTTGTACTCCGTGCTTTTCGAGCTAGTCATATCTCCCGACGAGTTCCTTGGACCGACCGCCAGTGTCCCATCAGGAACAAGCGATGTTGATAAATGGGCCTCGCAAGTTCTGTAACTCTTGTAGACTAGTGCGTCGGTGAAGGATGATCATGCCCTGATATCAGGTGCACGAAAAGACAGACTCTTGCTTCACGCTCATCATGCACAAAATGCCACTACTATTCGCGGAAACAACTCGAACACGGTTACATGACTATGGAGCAACAGGCAACATCAAGAACAACAACGACAGTACAATCCTTCCACTACGATCACAGAAACGACACATTTACACGACTGCAAAGCAACGGGCAACATCGGACACAACAGCGACATAGCAGATCCTTTACTTTGCTTAGTAGGAGGGAACTTCGCTACTAGCAATCTTCTAGGCCACATCCTCAAAGGCTTGCTCTTTGAGAATTGTAGAGGCACCCTCGAACCAAAACCCAAAAGGAGTCCAATCCTGGGATGGGTGTCAATAGAGTAAATATTGAAAAGTAGCAGAGACATACCTGAGTGGCAGAAACCATCAATGGATGGGCAGCATTGTCAAAGGCTTGCTCTTTGAGAATTGTAGAGGCACCCTCGAACCAAAACCCGAAAGGAGTCCAATCCTGAGATGGGCGTCAAAAGAGTAAATATTCAGCGGTAGCAGAGACATACCTGAGTGGCAGAAATCATCAATGGGTTGGCAAGCTCCTCGGACGCTTGCTCGTTGACAATTTCAGAGGCATCATACATCCAATCACCACCACTACCAAACCAATTCTGAATTTCTCATGAGGGGGTGAATTTTCCATATCAGCAAATACATACCTGGACGGTCATTGTACGTGAAGATTGCAAAAGTTAGACGACGGTGTGATCTGAGGACTGATGGGTTCATGCTGAATTTCGGCCCATTTTATACCCTTTCGTGGGTCAGACAAAAAACCACACTCCATTTTAGGGTGGCCGCCAATGGGGTGACCCTCGGTTTATTGGAGTAAAATGAGGCAGCGATGACGTTTGATTCTTCCGTTCCATCATGCTGAATAATGATCTTTCGTTATCTTGTGGGGTATACTGAAAGGCTTGACCAAAAAAATTCCAATGTTTCCCCCCAAGTTGTTTCGTGTACTAAAAAAAATGGAATTAAACCTTCCGGGGAAGGAGGAATGATACTTACGATACATGGGCACCGATCGGACGCCAGTAAACAAAAAAAAAAGTGCCAGAAATTAGTTTGGATAACACTAGAACCATGTACACGTACCGAACACGACCAAAGTTTTTAAAGGAGGTATCGGCACAACCGAGCATGATTTGACAACGTGTCACACGCATTGGAGCCTGCCGAACTTTTGGGGATTAGTGTCGATTTCGTCAGTCAGGTTCTATCAAGGGTGCTCCTCGGTTTCTAGAAACTGTGGATCTCGGTTCAATTTACATGGTCCTAAATTCGCTTCCAGTTATGGCTGTCCTCACCCAACATGAGTAGAACAGAGTCTTTGTCAAGATTGGCCTTGAGGGGAAACGAATAGTCAGGTTCCAGGGTGCTTGTCCCTGAAAATACCATTTTGTACAGGCTTGTAATGATGGGGTGTTCGCAGCTCACATGACTTTGGGACATAAGGATCCAATATTAAAAGCACTAGACCCAAAGGAGACAAAGAGCCACGATTGTAAAGTTGTTTTCAAATCTCCAATAAGAAATTGCTATTCGGACGCCACACATCATCTCGCATAACACTGGGGCTCCAGCAAGCTTAAGCGTTCATTTCAGCGGTGTTACTTAGATGAATCTCGTACTTGCACGCACTAGAAGCCTGACAATTCTTCTCAGCGACAGAGTTCAGAACTAGGGCTTTCCACAGGTTATTGTCTCGGGAACAGGGTGAACCATGGCATGGCCAAAATTTTACGCAAATGGCCGGGTTGGAGCAAACGAGCATGGTGACGCGTGACGCGTGACCCACGAGTGTGGAACAGGCCAGAGAGCGTCATCTCACCCAAGAACGTGAGCAACACGCCCGTGACGCCCCGGGGACTCGGATATGACCTTCCCGACCTACCTTCCACGCCTGAGTTCAACGTGTTTAGCATGGTTGGAAGGTCATTGACTTATGATATACGGGAACAGGTAAAGGACTGAGTCGTGATTGTCACTGTACGAGCTGGCTGAACTCGTGTCAAACCCCCTGACACGATATCTCCGATCACCCTTATACGGGGGTTAACCTGAGGCTGAGGTCGGGTGATTTTAAAATGTCTTGTTCTCCGTCGATTAGCTGCTGACCAGCTTGGCTTTACAGTGACTTGTTCACATCACGGAGGAACACAGGAAGCTGTGGAGTAACAATGAAGAACCGCCCTTCGTGTCGGCAGAGAGAATGGTGTTGGCTCGTGCAATCACCCAAAATAGATTAAACGATATCAATCTGGACTCAGAGGAAAGTGGCAATTGTACGAGTGAACTTGAAAATCCTGAGTTCAAGTTTTGTTGAACCTCCCTCAGAACCTATACACTCTCATAACACATACCCCAGGGGCTATCCCGAGAGGTATCGGTTGACTGTGGTTGTTGCCAGTTACATGACCTACGAAAAATTGGCCTACCAGGTTGAGGTCGAGCTCTACGGTTATTCACACACGTCGCCGCCGCCGTTGATGATGCAACTCGAGGGGGGACCTTACTTTCTCGTCCGGTTCGATTAGGGGCGAACGAAACGAATGTGATATGGAGGGGGTGTGCCAAAATATTACAATTTCATCTCTGTAATAGAATTCTTTAGCGAGACATGACCGGATTACAAACGCAACTCCGCATAGGTCGAGGCACCTAGAAGTACTAGAAGTCCACCACAACGAGCCTGGGATGATGCCCACCTCCTGCCAATGTCGCAGCCAGCGCCGGATGCGATCCGGGTGTGGTTCAAGATCTGCGTGGGCATCGCATCTACCACGGTGGGATTCCCCGCGATCTGGACGTGTCGCAGCAGCGTCAACGCTGGGTCCTCGAGTTTCGGGGCCAACGCGGGAAGAGGCATCAAGTGGACAAGTGCCTCGAGTTTGGCGGTCCACAGAGAGGGCGATGAGGGGGAGGTGGAGTTGATCGCTGATGCAGCGGAGGAGGGGAGGGGGGAAACAGGGAGGGGATGTGTGACATGGAGATATGTCGATGATGAATTGCGCATTTTTGTCACTGCCTGGGCTGCAACGTGAACTGGTATCCACTGCACGACCTGAGTGACGGTATGCGTGATCAGCCGATGACGATGACGGTGGCGTGATAGAGAATGGCCTACCTCTTCGATTTTGGGAAGTGCCTCTAATGCGACGCCAAGGTGCATGATCATGGGGAAATAGGATTCTTCTTGCCAACGCTCGTTCGCTGCGCAGTATAGTGAACCTATCCGGACGGTGATTGGCCGGAGAGGAGGTTTGGGCGCGGCGGCTGCGAGGATTTGTTCGCCTACCCACTTTGACTCGCCATACGCGCCGCAGCCGTTGCATAGCATGCATTGGCTAGACTCTCTCGAGCAGCTGGACATTCTACTCCCTCTCTTCACCGGTGGATTTGGGGAAGCTCACGGATGCACCTCGGAGTGTTCTGTTGAGCTTATGAACAAGAGGCGGGGTGAACTAGAAGGGGGCTGGAGAGGGCGAAATCGATGAGGCCGCAGAGCATCCGAAGACTACCGTCAAATATGCGGAGGGGTAGGTCGTCGTCGTACGTAGATAGCCATGCGTTATGCACGATGTGCGTGACGGAGGAGAGAAGCTGTAAACGCGTCGTCAGTCTACCGAGGCATGTATGCGGACATCAGTTCAAAGTACCTGCTCGTATAGTTCTTGGGGTAAACCAAGATGGCTTCGACTCGCGTCTGCCTCGAGGAAGTCAACTTTGGATGATAAGCCAGAGCGGAGTGGGCCAATCCAGACGCTTGTAGTAATGCTGCTTGACACTCTTCCCAAAGCCTGGTCTGCTTTTCCTGCGATTGAGAGCATAGACTCGTGCGAATCTCGGGCTTGCAAGAACTGTGCTAGTAAGTTTGAGCCAGATGCGGAAAAGTATTATCAGGATGCGTAGATACTAGACTGCGAAAAGAGAGGAGAGAGAGAGTTCTGGAGGGGTACGCTGAGCAATTTGAAAAGCGCATACCTATCTGTTCCGTTCAAGTTACTGAAAAGGTCGGTGCCATCATCGAGCCTCTTGCCCAATACCGTGACAGCAACTATGATACCCTCTGTGTGTGTGGTTTCTTCCGAGTCCTTGTCATCCAAAATCATGTTGCAGAGAGCATCGCGAAGGGCACGACGTAAAGTCCTCGACCATTGCTGACATCCGTCGAGCACGACACACAGCGGTCGCGGCATCCAACTGTTCAACTCGAACCATGGCACTGGCAACGTGGACTCGCGACATCCTCCGGATCGTATGACGCTGTCGTTATTGGTGGAGATATTCAAGCGGATGGCGTGTCTTGACCACTGCTGTAGGTCCTGGGGGTTATGTTGCAGCCATAAAGGCGGTTTCAAGGTATCCGGATTACCCGTGTCACTCCACATTCCTACTAACGAGGTTCAGACTGCTTGTATCGAGAAGCGCGGTTTCCGGTTGGGTGTTCGAAATGGGACTGTGAACGAGTAGAGCCAATTGCGTTGTTGTTGAAGGCATGTTCAACACCTCTACGTTCTTGCGTCTATTGACATTATCTGCAGGATCTCCACAACTATCTACGAGGCGTGGCGATGCCGGCACATCAGTATGATGCTAGGCTTTCCGCTGCATACTTGCAACCCCAAATGGTGAACGGGGATGCTCCGACGACCTCTGATGCGCCAGATACACTTGCTCTGGCACTCACGACGCCGGGGTACACTCGAGTGGTTCTGTGGCTTCGCGCTCAGGCTGAATCCAGGGCCAGGTTCCTTCAGGCACTAGGTTGGCGGCCGGAACGAGCCACTGGTGTCAAGAATACATCGCGTCCAGGCGCTCGTCATCAAAGTGTGTCAAGCCGGGCGCCGCATCCCCAACATCTTCATATTCTCATCGTGTAACCATTCTCACGGGAAGAACGACCGAAGAGTCCGAGTACCTTATCACCAGGGGTCTCCAAATTTAAATCACCCGTCTATCGACCAGGGCGTGCACCGGTTTTGAGGGTGTTTGTACCTTCCCTTGAGGGGGACTTGTCGTCTGATGCGGGTGTCGTGGAATGCGAAGCTGAATCAAATCATTTCGGCGTTCTGAAGCTTCTCCGGGTGGGTGATATCGTTTGGGACGTTGCTGTCGGGGACGAAGAAAACCTCGGCCGACTGATGTGGGACGGGAGCTATCTTGCGGTACGCTTCTCCTCGGATTCATGTTGAATACCAGGCTCCGACACTCAGCTTTTGCAGCATTTAGGTCATAGATACTCCCAAATGGGTGAACTGTTGATGCTACTTCCACCGCTTGGCGTTCTCCCCTTCATACCTGCATCGGGTCATTCGCATCCGTGGCTCTGCGATCCCCATTGCAATCTTATCGTCTACATTGACGTAAGTCCATGGGGGCGTGAGATCACGACCAACCTGCAATTGTTGCAGGACCGAGCTCGAACGGAAACGTGCGTACTGCTCCAACCCTTGTTGGATCCATACTCATGCTTCACCACAGTCCGCACGGCGCATTGCACGACATCGTTCGGGACACCGCTCCGCGTTTTCCATTCGCCCACTGTACCACCTTCCCAAGGACAGGTCCACTCCCGTTCGCGCGCTGTCCGTGTTCCCATTCCCAATGTTGACGGACTGTATATCGATTCTTACTGGTACGGTACGGTGGTCCTCGAGTCGGAAGGGACAAATGAAGGACTTGCAGATCTTCAAGCGCGCTGCAGGCCTGGCGTGTTCCCGCCTAGAGCGGAGACAACCATCAAGATTCGGAGCGTAGAGGAAACAGATAAATAGGTGGATGTGGCGGATCCTGCGCGAAAAGAGGTGCGTGTCGCGTTTGGGGTGTGTGATGCCGGACTGATGGAGGTTTGCCTAGTCATCCCCGGTGAAATATGGCACCGCGCTGTGCGTGTTGTTGATGATTTATAGGAATTTGGGACTCCACCCTTAAACTTTCTCGCGAATGTTGCAACGTATGTTCGTTGGCCTTTTTTCTAGAAAAGAAAGGGTGTAGTTTACTTATCCACTTGTATTCCTTTCGTTTACTGTTTTCGCTCCCTACCTCAGCTAGATCACGATTATCCCACTACAATATCACGATTGATTTTCTATGCACGTGACTGGTCGCGTCGCGGATTCTCCGAAGTTTTATTTGGATTATCAACCTTTGTTCAGCAACACTCTTTCATCATAGAATTCGTCTCGCCCTCTGTCCACCTCGTTTCTATCCCTGCAGCGGGTCTGTATCATCTCCCCCTTGGCTCTCCGGATCCTTTCCATTCCGAAAGAAAGAAAGAAACCAACATGATCAAAACCGATCCAAGCGACGGTTTGGTGGCGGATTAACCAATGCTTGTGAGCTGGATCGAGGATTGGAAATACCCGGCGCTGAGCGAGACGGGCCCGTTCGAAATCTCGCTGTGGTGCGACACGGACATAAGCTCGCCGTCGTGCGTATGTGTGCACGATGAAGCTGATGATGGCGAATGCTGATTCGATACGACTATGGTGAATCGCGATGCATGATGGGCGTACCTCACTCAACTCGCTTCCGGCGTGGATCCCATGACGAAGACGCATCAGGTGACGGTGCCAGGGTGGGTGTTGAAGCAGGGTCCAAGTAGTGAGTGTCTCTTTTTGAATCTCTTTCTTGCTTTTCGGGGTGGTTGGGGTGGTGGTTGTCTCCTCGGTGCCTACGGCATTGTGATTACGGGTCGGCGTGCCTGTTTATCTCACCCTTTCACATTTTGCCTTTGCCTTGGCTATGGCTTTCGCATTGATGTCCGAGTTTATCGTGGGTGTGGTGGTGGTACCTCCTCGGAGCAATCGAGATCCAGACGAGCGTAAGATGAGTGTGAGACCGTGACCGAGGAAGACGAAGCAGGGGGGATGGGAGTGCTGAACAGTACTGCGCATCCCACACCCAAACCGAGGTGGCATCTTGATGGGAGATCCGCTTTCCAGGTGTTTACAGTAATATGACGCTGACGATACATGTGCTGCTCGCTCTCTCTCGCTCCCTCGGCTGTGTTATAATGGTGGACGTACGCGCAGCACGCTCCGGTTTAAGATGAACAAGCCGCTCGACGCGGTGATTTATTCGGCTGATTTTTCAATTATACCTGCGAACACGACGACGGGGTCGGTCACAGGTACGGGTGCGGGGAGCGGCACTGTGGCGTTGGCGACGCAGAGTGAGACCGGAACCGGGAATGGATCTGGATCTGAGGCTGGATCTGGGTTTACGACCGTGCCTACGACCACGGGATCTTTGACCTCTTTAGCCACGACCACGACCGCTCGGACAAGCGCGAGCGACCGACTCGGATCGACGACATCTTCGGGGGTCCCACCGCCGTCGGGGATATCGGGGGGTGGGGCACCGGAACAGGGGCAGCGCGCGGCGAGTGTGGGACGGAAGAGTGTGGATGTGGAGAAGAAAGCTCAAGTTTCGGTTCGTGTTTGTTGTTGGGCCGGAATTACGATGGAGTTGTGAGAACCAGAAAGGGACTTTGGGATTGATTTGTAGCGTATCGACGACTATTGTTATCGGGAATACCCGATTACGCAGGGGCAAGAAGGGTAATGAAATCAGTGGGAAATGCTCACTGATAGGTTCTGGTTGGTAACAAAGATAGTGTCTCTAGTGTGGAACACTTGGAGACGTCTCAGGAATGAGGATAGTGGATAGGCTAGCCTCAGAGGTACTGAGTGAGAGGAGGGAGCGAAGGACGAAAAGTAGAATCGTTATTG
>JBBPNN010000687.1:0-17889 GCA_038090935.1 Hortiboletus campestris | reverse complement strand
ACTTATCTAATAATGGTGAGTAATATGGATAGCGTAAAGATGAGGTCATAGACCACTCTAGAATCTGGTATCAGGAATTGAATATCTGAATATGAAATACCAGAATTCTCAACAACCTCTAATGCTCTCTGAGCATTATGCAATGGCTGGGCAAGGATCGGCTCGCAAACGATGAAAGCAGGACCTTCCAAACATGGTTGAAGTCAGTATCGGGATGAAGGTCATGGTCACACAGAATGTCAAAACAGACCTCAATATCACCAATGGCGCACATGGCATAGTCACAGACATATTCCTTAACCCAAACGAACCCATCCTGTCATGAGCTGAACCCATCGTCAAACTGAAGTATCTTCCTTTGTGCATTTTGGTGAAACTCACTCGCACCAGAGCAACACAGTTGAAGGACTTGGAAGAGTCAACAATACCTGTAGAGCCAGCATCCCAAACGCTCTGCATTAAGTACAAATCTCACAATGGGAAACTCATCACGCATACTGTTTGCTGGCGGCAGTTTCCAATGACTGCAGCTTATGCATTCACGGACTACTGCGCACAAGGACAAACGATAACATCAGTGATAGTGGACATCGCAACACCTCCCACTGGAGGACTGATGTTGTTTAATCTATATGTTGCATTATCTTGTAGTTCAGGACGCTCCAGCATTCGTCTGCTATGCGATTCCAATGACGACCTTTTTCGAAAGGGACACCGGGCCGAGTTGCTTGCAGAGAACAACAAACTTGAGGAGCTGAACACAAAGACAATGAAATGGTGGAGGGAGATGGGACGGGATACAAGGATGCCGTAGATACTGACATATATCAGCATTGTTGGGCACAATAATAATAACGCACGTTGGTTGGCACTTGAAGCTATGGGAACTGAAGTTGGCCGAAGAGGCTCGGCCGACAGATGAACGGCATTTTCCGGTGAGTTAGGGGCTGCACTTTCCCACGATTTTTTGGGGCAGCAGAAACCTTGTCAAGCAAGGAGATTCGAAAAATTTACAAGCTGGTAAGGCAAGCGTCGAGTGAGCAGCAAGCACAGGGAACAGGTCACGTGCGTTGCTTGCCGAACACGTGATGGCTGCCCGCCATGCGAGACCGATCGCGATTGGAATGTAGCTAGGGCGACATCAAACTTTTGCCAATTTGCTGACGGCGGCGCCAGTCACTCGGTCGGAAGAAAATCGAGGGCTACATCTACATGTGGTTGGCCGAGTGGGAAGGGTCAGCGACTGATCCGTCCCCCCTCCTCTTGGCAGACACTGTCACTGACAGTCATTTTCAGATACCCGACGAGCCAGGCGTTTTTTTAAAAGATGTTATGGGACGGCACGAAGCTGTTCAACGCGTTTCTCGAGGATGCCGTCCAGGAAGGTGCGGACCTCTCTCTCTAGATTGTAGTGCTCCTTCGGGAAGCTCTCGAAGCGGGTTTGGAGGCGTGTTGACCACCTCGGGAGCGATACATTCAAGATCCTCGCCTTTGAAACCCTTTCTTCTGTCATCACATCACGCATTTCCGTTGCACGTTCCATGATCCCAGCGTTTAGCTCTCTTCTCCAACATGGTATGTACACGTTCTACTGCTTTTTCCTCTGTACGTTCTCATTTCGTTGACATGCTCTCGGTGATCCTTTCATTCTGAATTCGCTTTCGAGTCAGCTAGCTGTATACTATAATGACCCGCTACTGTATTTGACACACGGCAACGCCAAGTTTATACATCATTTGACGATTTTCTCAGACAGCCTCTGAATCTGTCGAAACGACTTTGGACCGTTGACACTTGCCAGGCACCACCCCGACCACTGGCACGCGATAAGATCGATCACTTCATGCTATCAACAAACACGTTACATACATTCAGACTCGACATGCCATCACAATACAAGTACACTCCTCAACATCTCGTACGGGTTCGGGATTCCAACTCGAGTTTCTGCTCTCTGTGATTCAGGCAAGGACTAACTCCCACTTCACATTGGTAGTCACACTGCCCTTAGCGACGTCCTCTCCCACTACCGCATCCTTGATGTACCAAAGGTTACCAAGGCCACTGAGATCTTCAACGCTAAAAACCAATCAGTGCACGAAACTGAGACAATGGGGGAGAGAGAATGCTAACGTGTATATACCGAGCGTCCCTTTGATGGTCCAATTATGCCTGCCAGAGGAAAGGAAGGACTTGAGGATGTAGTTTCTCCCATCAGTGCCGACCACGAGGGTGGGGTCGTTCAGGGGAGAGACAACTTGCGTCGTTCCGTCACCGTAAGGGGCGAGGGTCCACTGCATGGGACAATCAACATTCCAAGATCTCAATCGCGGATTTCAAGGTCAAACGATGGACGCACCACTTGAGTGTCTAGATTCTTGAACTCGGTGACAGTCAGGGCGGTACCGTCGCCATTGAAAGTGACAGCGAGTAGTTTTCCATTAGAGGTGGACGTCTTGTTGACGAGGAAGTAGTTTCCATTGGCTGCTTGAGACATTGTTGGAAACGATGCGAATGTATGTGATGAGTGGTGCAAGTTGAAAAAAACGGCTTTTATAACTCGCCTTGAGCCCCCGAAACGATCAGGGGGAACCCTTCTAGAATTCGATGTGCAGTGGGAATGGACAACTCCCACCGATAGAAGTAGCCGTTACTTCTGTTTATCGTGTTCCACATGGGCAGTTATTCGACACAAGGAGTGACCAGATAGGAGTAGCTGTTATTTGTCGGAGCTCCGTGGAGTTCCGATCTGCAATGATTAATGATTACTGTGTTCTACCTACATGGGCGTTCAATAATTTGATCGGGTAGGTCAAGACGAAGGGATTGCTGACCTACTCGGTGGGTGAGGAGCCGGAACTCAAGCATACAGTCTGCTGATTCAACTGTTGGCGTGGAACACGAAACGCGGAAATTACCTGGCAGCGCCAGTATTTGTGTATTTGTGTCCTACTTACATGGGCGGTGATTCGACACACCTTCTTGACCAAGTAGGTAGGGTCTACAATGTGACTTGACGGGGTCGTCAATAACTATCCATTATGAGCCCATGATCTGGATGCACGGACCTTGCATGCTCGATCTAGTACACCGATAACAGATATTTGGTAGTATCTGTAGTTCGAAAAACTTACAAGTCGTGCTGAAGTGAGGGAATCCTGGGTTACCGTAATTGGCGAGCGCGCGTGCACAGCAACCCCTCGTACTTGACGTGCTCGCTCTTGGACACGCCCTTCTCGACGAGCGCAAGCCCCACCCAGGGGAATCTCGAGCGGATGGCGTTGTGTGCATGGACGCCGATCAGCACACCTTCGTCGAGTAGAGTGCTATTAATTTCCGATCTCATGGAACTGTTAGAGGAGAAAAATGTATATCCTGTAAAGATATGCCGTACATATGAGTCAGGTGGTTCGGGAATGGTTTGTTGGGGTGCATACACAGCGTCGTGCGTCGGGATTCCAAGGAGGTGCGATCTCGGTGTGCATGCAGCTCGGTAATTTGCTTCTGGGTCAGCGGATAAGTACTAGAAGCCGACGGCGAGTCGAAGGAAAAGACTTACAGGCCGGCCAACTTACGGTATCCAACGTACGGAATCAGCCAATCAGAGTGCAGCGTTCGAACGTTCGCCATCAGTTGCTCGGTGCAAAGTACTTTATGCACTTTGCACTTCACACTCAGTTATGTACACATATGCTACCACCTTTTTTTCCCTTCGTTTCCGTCGTTGAGCGCCGCTCGTTGCTCAGATAGGCTCGCGAGTCACACGAGCAGAGCCGCTGAGCGCACGCGGAATCGCCGCGTTCCCCAATAAGTACCTGACAAACACCCAAATATGTACTGGCCAGGTAATTTCCGCGTTTTGTTGCTCCACGCCAACACTGTTGAATCAACAGACTGTATGCTTGAGTTCCTGCTCCTCACCCGCCGAGTAGATGACCAGCAATCCCCTCATCTTGATCCTCACAGTGTAGCGGAGACACGAATTCCAGGGGAGTATCTGTTATCGGTGCACTAGATATGAGCTTGCAAAGTTCGTGCATCCAAGCCATGAATCATTGGAGACCTTGTCAAGTCACAGTCTAGACCCTACCCGATCAAATTGTTGAACGCCCATGTAGATAGAACACAGTAATCAACGGAACTCCACGGAGCTCCGACAAACAGCGGCTACTCCTATCTGGTCACTCCTTGTGTCGAATAACCGCCCATGTAGAACACAATAACCGGGAACAAGACACATAGCGGATACTTCTATCGGATGGAGTTGTACCTCTTTCCCACTGCACATCGAATTCCAGAAGGGTCCCCTCGATCGGTTCGTGGGCTCAAGGCGAGTTAAAGAAGGGCCGTCGTTTCAACTTGTACTACCACTCACCACATCCATTCGCACCGCAGCTGGGACTGGCGCCGCAGGGGATTACTGGCGGTTGGTCTCTACCTGAGTCACAGAGAGCACAAATTTGGGTTGGAATCCCGAACCTGTACGAGATGCTGAGGAGTGTATTTGTACCGTGATAGCATGTCGAGTCTGAATGCATGTAGCGTGTTGAGTGATCGATCCTATTGTGTGGTCGGGTGATGGGCCTGGCAAGTGTCAACAGTCCAAAGTCAGTTTGACAGATTCAGAGGCTGCCTTGAAAATCGTCAATGATATATAAACTTCGCATTCCCGTGCATTCAATACACTGCGAGTCATTATGGTATGCGGCTAGCCGACTCGGAAGCGAACTCAGAGCGAAAAGATCACCGAGAGTATGTGAACGAAATGAGAACGTACAGAGAAACAAATAGGTCAAACGTGTGTGCATACCATATTCGAGAAGTGAGCTAAACGCTGGGATCATGGAACGTGCAACGAAAATGCGTGATGTGATGACAAAAGAAAGAGTTTCAAAGGCAAGGATCTTGAATGTATTGTTCTGACGTGGTCAACACGTCTCCCAGCCCGCTTCGAGCGCTTCCTGGAGGTACATGACACCTTGAGAGAGGTGCTGGATCGTGTTAGAATTCGGGATGCAGGACCACACAACAAGGAATAATAACAGAGAATCTTGTTGGTCTGAGCTGTGTCAAACAAGCAGAGAGTAGGAAATACACGATGATAGCGGGAGCTGTACAACGTGATTATGTAAGCACTCAGAGCGGAAACTGTCATCTCCTTGAACTCTGAAGTCCGCACCTTCTTCCGAGATGGTACAGATAGACCCGTGAAGGGTACGGGCGCTGGTACGGGCGCTCCAGCGCCGGGGGTTTACTGTGCCAACCTCAGGCTCTATATATTCCAAGAGCCAAGGGGCACAGAACTAACCGAGAAGCATTGGGCTCGCAGCTCGCCGCATCGGCGATTTGATCCTCTTGTATGCAACTGTTGGCACCGTGACGAAGGTCTAGATCTGTCACAGTAGCTCACTCCTATCGCAGATATGATGATCCTGCCAGTACGGGTGCGATGTTGGTTCCCCGACCCCCTGTGTGATTGGAGGACGTCCAGCGGGGACTAAGGGTCGTCCCCTGCGCTAAAACCGAGTCGAGCGCTTAGAGGCGCTTAACCTGTTGAAACTTGAAGGCGGTGAGTGTATCCGATCGGCTATGTTTGCGAATGTAGTATCAACTCAGACTCGTGTTTTACTCGACCACGTTGAAACAACATCTTAGGTCAACATAGCCGTAACTCGGCTTCAATAGAATCATCCTCGAAGGTCTATTATTGTGAGAACACCACCACTGCGGATGGATAAGTAGTGGCTTTTCGGCGGGCTAGCCTAGCGGGACTTCCCTGTACCTCTTCAAACACGAGCTTGAGGCTTCACGATGTCGCCCGGGGAGAAGAAGTCCGAGTTATTCGCGGAAGAACCAGACGACTTTGTCATGCTGAACGGAGAGAACAGAAAAGCAGCAGAGCGCCACGTCGTGCGCAAACTCGACATGAGGCTGATGCCTACGGTCGTCATCCTCTATTTGATGAACTATATCGACGTAAGTTTGTCCATTGTCACGGTTCGGGGGTATTGCTCACGGTTCGGATGTCCTTCGATCTAGCGTGTGGCTGTTACTTCTGCTAGACTTCAGGGTTTAGAGACGGATCTTAACCTGACTGGTAAAGCTGGTTCCCTACCTAGTGGCATGGCTCACACTTGACTCTGGCATAGACGTCCAATACGAAACTGTCCTTGCCGTTCTATATGCATCTTACTCCCCTGCGCAGATCCCCTCCAACGTGGTACGCCCCGATAGCCCGTTCTCTGTTGTATCCTTGTGCTCAAAGTCGACCTAGATACTGGGCTATATATCAAGGTCTGTACATCGTGCATGATATCGATATTGGGATGATCAGATGGGCTGACACGAGATAAAGACCGTCTCTCTACATGGGAGCCTGCGTCATGGCTTGGGGTGTAACAAGCGCACTGACTGGAGTCGGTCTCGTCTCTCTTAAGACCGCTACCTATCATTCAGCTTGTTTGCAGGTCACAAAAAACTTTGGTGGAATCGTGGCTTGTCGCATATTTATCGGGCTTCCTGAGGTATGTGCATTCTTTAAAGAGAATGACCGTTACAGTTTTGCTCAATCTGTTGTAGGCGGCGTTTTATCCGGGGTCGATGTACTTGTTGTCAAGATGGTACACCAAGGGGGTGCGCTCAGTATCCCTCTACCTCCTTTCCTTCCCTTTCTCACGTACTTGCATTCATAGGAACTCGCACTACGCTCAGCCATTCTTTACGTTGGCCTACTCGTATCCAACGCATTTGGTAGTGTAAGTCCGGTTTCTGTGCAGGAGGCACTCCAAGTCATTTCTGTTATCAGTTTATAGCCGCGGGAATTCTAAGGAATATGCAAGGAAAACTTGGCATCGCTGCATGGAGATGGTAAGCTACTGGACTCCTCCCCATGATTCCTTGCTCATCCATGTATTCAAGGTTGTTTTATATCGAGGTGGTCTCCGATTTCCCGAGAGTCCTGTTGGGAACCACTGACAGGATGAGTTGTGGTTATGTAAAGGGCGCCATCACAATCTTCATTGGACTGCTGGCTATGTATGTATTTAATCTTCCAAAGTCTGAAAAATATTTCGGAACCTAATCGTTTTCCTGTCCTAGGTGGCTTCTCCCTGATCTCGTGAATGTCGAAAAGCACATCTGCATTTATTTATTGACCGACTTCTTTTCGTTGTCAGCCCCATAACACACGATGGATGTCTCCTGCGGAACGCCGCTTGGTGCAAGTGAGATTGGCAGAAGATGCGGGGGAAGCCGATCAAAATTCTTCAGAGGCGACGTGCGTGTCTGATCCTAGAAGCTGGCTGCTGGCGTGATATTTGCTCATTACTTGACCTTTCTCTCTGATTTGGCGTTCGACTCTTACCTACAGAATTTTTGATGGCTTCAAGCTCGCTATCCGCGACGTTAAGGTTTGGGTTTTCATGTTCATGGCCTGTACTCAAATCTTGGGGATGAGTTTTATCAATTTCTTTCCCACGTGAGCCAATGAGTGCAATGTACTGCTAGCATGCTCACCAAATTATCTCCTAGCTTGACTGCCACTCTTGGTTACAACACGACTGATACCCTCTTGATGACTGCGTGAGTAAGCCAACATCCATTTAGCCAGTCCCTTCATTGATCTTGGTACAGACCTCCGTGGATTTTCGCTTCGATATGCTGTATAATCAATGCATGGAATTGTGGCGAGTAACACCCACAGCCGAATATGAGTGGACTGCTTATCTCCAGGCGAATAGACCGAACTGGAGAGCGTTATTTCCACATGGCAGCTTGGTGGTGGGTTGCCATCCTCGGGTACACCATTTCTTTAGCGACCATGTCCACCGGTGGAAGATACTTTTCGCTTTTCCTCATGACGTCCGGTTTCGCTGGTGCGCACGAAGTAGAGCGTGTATACGTCGAGGTCCTAACATATCACACAGGCTGGGCGCTGACCTTAAATTGGGTCTCAAATTCGATTCCACGTCCACCTGCGAAGAGATCTGTGGCGATGGGTCTGGTCAATGGAGTAGGAAATCTCGCGAACGTGTACGTCTCTCATTTCGTTTCCCAGAGAATAGTGTCACTGGAGGATGCTAACTGGACGCTTCCAGGATGGGGTCATACATATGGAAAGCCAACTGGGGTCCGGAGTACCATCAGTCGATGATCATCGCGCTCTGCAGTCTCGTGCTCTCGACCGTCTTGGGCTTGGGTGAGTTGTAGCGCTCTTCATACCCAGTTTCTCCGTCTCTGTCTGGCGCGTGCTCACGCGTGTGTACCTAGTCATGCGACAAATGCTGATACGCGAGAACAAACGGATGGAACGGGAGGAACTCACGAAAGGACAGCGGGAGCGGATCGAAGAAGCAGCGAGGTTGGAAGGTATTTCGTTCGAGGAAGCTGTCCGCCTCCGCCGGGGATTCCGCTACCTTTATTAACATGAGGAGGGTGCTTGCGTGCGCGTACGATGTTACAGACGGTTTCTTGTAGAAATGGACGAGTACAGTCATTCATGTTGATAATGTGTCGAGTATGCTCGTGCCAGTGACTCGAAGCTACGATGGAGAGCAGTGACGTCATGAGGCGATTATAGGAGAGCCGTCGCTACTACAAATACCCTCGGATCCAGTTATCATATATCATTCAACACACGCGGTATCATGAACAACAAGACACCAGCCCCGATACCAAAAGGACGCGTAGCGGTTAGTGTACACAATATGCCACCCGACTTTTCGGAGGACTGACGCTCAGGTCACGGTCATCCGTCAAAAGACGCTATTTGGCGGCGTAGCCCTCTTCGCTGCAGGGTTCACCGCACTGTGGTACGGATTACTGCGCTTGCAAGCCCGAAAAGACGAGCGCGGCATCTACACGCCCTGTTCGCATCGCGTGCCCCCCACACTGTTCACCCCAGCGCAATTCTGAACTGCGTTTCTTTTTCCTTTTGTTAGGGGAATATCGCATTCTGCAAGCGCAAGCAGCCGCAGGGAACCCCACCAGACCTACGGTGTCGCACCAGAGTCACGACGCGACTGCTTCTGAACCCGATCGATCAGTGCCACCGGCAAGCGTGCTGGCGACGCATCCTCGGTCCGAATCCGACGTGGGTACAGAGTCGTCGCTAGCGCGCGCATCGGACAAAGCAGTCCCGAACGTCCCCAGACGAAATCTGGATCATCAGCGGACTCGAATTCAGGGTCCTAGAGCAGGACCCGATCCGGCTCCACGGCATATGTGGGACGACGGTCGGGCGTACATCAAAGTCCCGTGATACGTGGGTGATTATGAGCGTGGAAGCCCGCTTTTTTTTTCTCGTAGAATGTTAGTGTCTCATAGCCAAGCAGTCCCAAAGTCATTTCATGCCCAGCACCAGGCCTCTGTAAAGTCCTCTAGTCAGTAGTAGTAGTAGATGAGTTGGATCACTCACGCTGTGCCGTAATATCAAAATCCTCGGCGTCCAGAAACACACTCGCTCAGGCTACTGGGTAGGTAAACGATCCGGGGGTTTGCTCTCAGGCAGGAATCGATTTACAGCATTGCTTTTCGTCACCAGTTCCAGCACAGTGAGAGGCCACCTCTCCAATGGCCACTTTCTGGCCTAGGCACCATCTCGAGTGCTGAAAACCAATCGAGGCGTTCAATGCGCGAAACCTAGGGCACCAAAAAGAAAAAATACGATTGTGTATATACCGTCAGTCGTCCTGATGGCCCAATCATAGCCACTAGCGGGGCGGTGTGCTCCCCCAAAGTTGATCTGGATGTTGCCATTGTACAGTAATTGATGGCAAGGGATTTCCTGTTGGAGTGTGGGCACTGAACCTGGGTCCTGACTCCAGCTGACGTGATGAAGTGGGTTCGAACCTACCTTTGAAGTACGTAATGACTCGGAGCTGAAACTTGAAACGCCGGTTTACCAGCTGAAACCAGGCTTTCGTTGTGCCTTTCGCAAAGTTCGACCATCAATGCACCAGAATTATAGGGCAATGCATGGCTTAACCAAGACCGTCACTGACCTTGGCGTATTAGCCCTAGTTTTGCGACACCGGCGGTGTATCCATACGGGTGCAGTTTTCTCCTCTTCGATTGCATAATTATCGACGCCAAATCCAGCACGATTAGGCCACCCCTAAGACGGAGGAGGGAAGCTCAGGTTGATGACAGAGACCCCTGGTTTCAGGAAAATGAAGGAGTTCCCTGCCTTGGAAAAACACCGAGCACCTTTACTAGTACCCGCGTAAACCGCGGTGGTGTGGATGCCCTCTTCTACCCTACTTAAAGCGGATGAACGGTGTCGATAGACCTGTCATCGTTTTCAACCCCCATACCATGTATGACCGGATGACTAGGCCCCCTAGTTCTTGGGTGTGTCGTGGTCCTATATATCGGACGACGAGCGCTTCGGAGTTGAGCTTCCTATCCCTTACCCCCAGACCCCCCGGCTTGCCGTGGACTGGGACGTTATTGGAGTTAACGCAGGTGCTCCATGGATAATGTATGCTGAGTAGGCGAGGACATACGGTAGGCCACAACATGTTCAGTTAAAACGTCATCTACTCAAGCCAATACCCGTGTAGGCGACCTAGTTTATTCTCGATTGCCTATTCAGATCACCATACTTCATCTCCAATGAAATGTCAGGCACTCGATTCTTTTCATACTGCCAATCTGAGTTCATCATTCAAGGTGGGGCTTAAATTTCGGTTCCGTTTTCATGCCATACGGCGATCGGTACTGATCGCTGACAGGTCGACGCATGGTCTATCGTCTATAACGTCCTCCCCAAGCCACCATTGTCACCAGTGCTTGAAGCGCAACCACAAGCAGACCTCACAGCAGAGGCGATTAGAGACCTCTCTCACAGCTGGTCCAGCGCCAACCCCGACTCTGTACGGTTTGTAAAAGAGATTGGTGATGACTACTTTACACCCATCATGGCAGGTCAGTCGCTGGCTGGACAAAACGCATCAGAGGCACATGCTCACGTGGAGGCAATATGGGCACGCGTCGACGAGCTCGAAGCAGAGTTTTGGCTCAATGAAGGTGAAGAGGACACGCTACACACGAGCAAGTAAATGAAGGGTCAAAGGTATACTCGAAGATCTCGCACATGTTATCAGTTTGTAATCTTCTAAACCTGAACTGACGCTGACGAACGGCCTGCGAAGGAATGCGACTGGTCCCCGTCGGCGGTGGAGGGGTGGTAGGCTCAGATCACGTCGTTCGATGGCAATCGTCCAGTCGTCCCTCATTCCGAGTCGTTTGCCTGAACTCCAACCTGATCGATACACGACGATGAACCTCGGCGCGATGCCGTTCATATCGCTCCATTCAGCTACAGCTGCCTTGATTTCCGAGGTTGTTAGAGGGCAATTGAAGCACAGAGCCTGTGCTCGAAGGCGGTGGGACAACATTAGCGAACACCATAACCGAACGAGAGATGTGGAATACATGCCGTCCAGGGGTCAATCTGGTATCAGGTGTAGCGCGCCAAGAATGAACTCGCTCGACTTCTGACTATAGCCTGCAGGCGTCAATGGTCATAGTGGTGTGTAGCACATGAGCTGCCTGCTGTCCGGTGATCCACCAACCCTCAACGTTAACGCGAGTTGCCTCCTGGTCTGCACACGCGTGTGATACAGATTCAGGGTGAGGCTCCCTTCCAGACGTTCACTATCCACACCAGCTGCCGAGGGTCTGGGTTTGGGTTTCACTGATGAGCCCATGGTTTTACAGAATCTTGTGCTCCATACATTACTGAAAAGCCGCAACCCCAAGAGATGGACGCGAACCGAGACACCATCCAACAAAAGGGAGTGACCAAAACAGTCATTTGCTCGAGCTAACTACCTGGATATATTGCACTTCTGATAGGGCGAAGGAGAGTATAGCCATTGTCAGAGGTCAGAAAGGGCTGGGTCAAAGTGATATACGCCAATTCAAAAGTCATTGTGACTGTTAATGATGGATCATTAATGGATTCAAGGCTCGCCTTCAAGTTTTGCTGTGGCAGTTGCAACTTGTTATCTGATCGTGAGGTGAGCCGTCTCGCATGTGTACACTCTGAGATTACTAGGCGCTTGTCTTCCATCGTTATGCTACATTTCTGGACCCGGAGGGGACAGGTTTGCAAACCGACGCCCGTGGAAGTCTTGGCTTTACTTATGTGTGACCTAACCTTAACCAGAGGATAGGGTCTCGGCGTGCGCGGCATAGTAGGTGCGCAGAAATGCTTGTGAGTTTACGCTCTCGTTACCACGCTGCCAGATCAGTCATTTCGTGCACCAGCCTCGGGGCCAGGGATACCCGGAGGGCAATTGCTATAATTAGAGGGAACTTGAAACCCGAGGCGAAGACACTGATTTACATAATTATTACGTACCCTCAGCTCAGGATTTTTTACTGAGATAGGTTCCAATGAAATATGATTTATTTGGCAATCTTTACACTTCAAACTTACAGAGGGAAAATGAGTATGGCAGGTACGAGGCTCGATGGGCGAGGAGATTTGAGCAGGCTAGTGTTGGGCTAATGCGCACTCTGTGTATGGATTACCTAATGCACCGGGTTCAATATGTTTCGGTCACTGTGTTCCACATGCGCTCATCCAGGTGTAATTTCCGTGGATGATCTATCGCGGCTTTCGTTTGAATGGCCGATCTGGGCCAACTCAAGCTTCGAGTCCGCATGGGCTCCGCACGAAGTTCGGTTTAAATGTGTGCACGGGGCTAAGGGCGCGCAGTGTTCGAGCACCTTGAACGTTCTCAAGATCTGTCCACCGTCTCGAAGCTGCCAAACCCAAGTACATGTCGGCCATATTCAGCGGTTTGGAAGATCCATCGCGGGCCGGTAAACATGGCACCGACCCGAGTATGCAGAAGGATGGCGTCCGGTGCGATGAAGAGCACGTCGAGGACTCGGCACGCTCTGCGAATTTGACTCCAGCGCAAGAGAAGAAGATCTGGCGTCGGATTGACCTGCGTCTTATACCCATCATTACTGTCGTATATTTACTTGCGTTCATGGACCGAGGTATGTATCTTCAACGGAATGACTTTGCACGTCTTTACCTTGTAATTGATGTCCAGGAAACATTGGTGCGAGCATTGACTGCTAATATATACGGCTTTCGCGGGTTTCGAACCATCTTCCTAGGGAACGCCAAGCTCGATGGTCTCATGACTCAGCTTGATCTCACTGGAGATAGGTACAACGTGGCTTTGGTGAGTGAGATGATAGATGTGCGTCTTCGCAGACCGCTAAAGCATGGTTGTACAGACAATGTTTATGATTGTAAGTTTTCAAAGCCGAACCCTAGCCTGTGGCCGTGACGGGGCTTTGTTTAGCCGTACAGTATCCTTGAGTTCCCGTCCAAGTAAGTTTTCGGTCAAATACATATGTTCTAGTTTCTAAATAACGAGCGCTGCTTGCCTTCAAGTCTCGTGCTCCAATTTTTCCGACCCTCGAGGTGAGTGCTGAATTTCCTTACGGACGGTTTAGGAAGTATGGCTCTAACGGATGCTAGATGGGTTCCAACGATCATGGTCAGTGCTAGAACAGTCTTTGGTCCAGTGCAGATTTCACCCTCAAACATAGGTCCTATGGGGCATTTCGATGTAAATATAATACCGTCTTGCTGCGCGTAACTCACTCATCCATCACCTCAAAGGACTTCGATGGGTTTTGTCAAGACGTGAGTCCAGCCTTGTCCTCTGCGTGGGCTTCCTGATCGTCCCGCAGCTATCCTCAACTTGTAGGGGTGCGTGTATGTCTCGGCGTAGCAGAGGCCGGCTTTTATCCAGGGGTCACGTGCTAGTATGTCGCTTCTGCTTCTAGTGCTGTACGCTTGAGCCCCATCGCTGGTAGCTTTATGATGTGGTACCCCAGGTTTATGTACCAATACCGTATTGCGCTCTTTTCTGGGGCGGCCGCTTTGGCTGGTAATCTCTCGACCCGCTTTCTTGTTCATGGCGTGCTGATCGGTGTTGTTAGGCGCATTCTCGGGGTTGCTAGCGTATGCGATCCACTTCATGGGCGGTGACGGTGGTCTCGAAGCGTGGTCCTGGATATTTGTACGTCCCCCTCCTGAACTGACACGCTCTCTTGATGAGAGATTCCCCACAGATATTGGAGGGTCTCGCAACTGTAGTAGTGGCGTTGATTGCTGCCGTTGGTGAGCTCGTCAACAGGTCTTCATGTTCACTGACCGTATCTTTATATACACCAGTCATGGTCGACCATCCATCCACCGCCAAGTTCTTATCGGAGGAGGAACGTTCGTTCGTCACTCAGAAACGGGGCGAGTATCGATTATGTATGATGTCCCCCACCTTCTCACCTAACGTGTGCATGGGCCTGGCATAGTACAACACGCCGCGCAGGACGAAGAACACCATATCTCCCAGCAGGTGTGGGCGGCGTGCACAGATTGGCAGGTGTGGGCATTATCTGTTATCCAGCTCTCCCTCGTCACGCCTGGTAGGTATCTCGACTGTCCGTGTGACTTGTGGTAATCTGTCCCTTTAGTATATGGCATCACGTACTTTCTGCCGTGAGTGTGAAGTTGGATGATGCTGGCCATCGCTGAAGAAGTTGTAGGACCATCATTAACAAGTAGCATCCCTACTCACGTACCGAACGCGTTCGGCTAACCATCTTATAGTTTTGGATATAGTGTCTCGATCAGTCAACTGCTCACAGTCCCGCCATATATGCTTGCCGGTGAGTGAAAGCCATGTTAGGGTTCGATCCTCGAGTTCAGCGTCCCGCGCAGCTGTTGTCATGTTGGTATTTGCACTCTTTTCGGACAAGCTGCAAGTCCGCTCTCCGTTCGTATTCGTTTCCCAGTGGATTGCACTGGCGGGATATGTGATCAATATCTCGAACGCCTCATCGGGCGTCAAGTACTTTGGAACGTTTCTCTGCGTCGTCGGGAGCTACTCTGGCTTTCCTGGGTCAATAAGCTGGTGCGTGAGCTTGGAAACACAGCACGCCGAGAATTGCTGAAGACCGGATGACAGGTTAGCCAACAATCTCGAGGGACGATATAAGCGTGCTGCAGGCATGGCGGTACAAATATGTATGGGAAACTTGGGTGGAGCAGTTGCATGCAATATTTACCGGACTCAGGATGGGCCGCGTTATCTGCTTGGACGTAGGTCGATCGAATGTGTGCCTCGGTTTTCCAAAGCAGAGCTAAGTGGCTGTGGCTTTGATTTTCAGATGGCTTGGAGATCATGTTCCTCGGCTTGGGAATCGTGACGTTGCCCCTGACGGTCCTTGCATATAAGCGGATCAACGCAAGTAGAGATCACGCCAAATCGCCTGAACACGTAACCGAGGAGCAGGCTGGGAAGAACGGAGAAGATATGGCATTTATGGGGGATCGAAGAGCAAGTTTCAGATATACGATCTGAGTATATCCTACTTGTTGTACTGAAGTTGATATGTATGCATGGGGAGCTTATCTGTCAAGCTACGCGACACTGGTCCAAGACTTTTTCAATTTAATCAGCCATGCTACGATGCGTCTCTTTGGATGGATGCCTTGCATCATTGAGCGCCATGAACTTAATCCTTGGAACGGGCATGGTCCACCTGACGATATGCGCCACTCACCCAGGGACCCATGTAATGCTCTGGGTCATCACAAGATCCGACCGTCAACGTCCCGTCGCCAATGATGCAAGACGACGTATTCGTATACTCAAACGCTTGATACTCCGGATCGGGACCGACTCGGAGCACACCATCCCAGATCGTAGCAAAAAGTTGACAAAAGCAACGCTGAGTCACGGCGGGATCTGTGCACGGAATTGTGCGAGTCCACCGTAGATAGATTGGATCCAGCGGCTTGGCCTCATGGGAGTTCTGGGTACAACGGCCGTAGTGAGATTGGTGACGAGGGAGTTCTTGGCATTTGTGGGGTGGGTACCTAGTCTGGAGACCAGACCGTCTATGAGGCAAGCTGTCGATCTGAGACGCCAGCGAAGACCTGATTTACATAACTGTTACATGCCCTCAACTCCAACTCACCCTATTGAATACAAGTGATCAGCTTTGAGTGAACGGGATCGGAAGAAACGACAGAATTAATGTAGCAAAAGGGTGCGGTAAATAACATTTGCACACGATTTCTTCTCGTTTGCTAGAAAACAAATGTAAATACGGCTCCGAATCTTCTTTGGTACAGTACGCCAAAGCCACAGTGAAAAAGTCAGCACCATATCGGCGGGGTAAGAAGCGGAGTAATTGACGGCGCATTGGCACCAGTCCCTAGTTAAATGCAATGATGCTGACGCCAGCAGCGTAAAGGACGGTGTCGTCCCAGGAGTCGATATGACAGACCAGTCCGGTCGTGGAGACGCCATCGACGTAGGCGTTGATGCGAAGATTGGCCTTGCAGTCGACGTCGAGAAAGTTCAACGCGACGAAGACGGAGGGATTCTTCAAAAAGTCGACTCTGTCAAACGTGATGTCCCTGGTGTGTTTAAGCTGCGGCTTGGTAACGGGACCAGCTTGAAGGTCCATCGTGTTGATGGACGTGCTAAAAATGTGCTCACGATCTTCTGGATAGGCGATCCAGCAAGCCTGTGCGGCGTAGAGGCCTGTATCTCCCCACGTTTCTATATCCAGCGTGAACCCGTTCACGTCAATGTCGCTGGCTCTCACGTTGAGGCGCCAGTTGTGGTTCTTGTCGAGGTCGATGTAGTTGAAGAATACGACGACCTTGGGAGGGGTGACAAACCGGCGCTCAAATTTGACGCGCACGGAAGACGGGTCCTTGGATTTGCGCATGTGTTCCCCAGTGAGAAAGTCCAGGTCGCTGGGTGCGAGGACGAAAATGTTGTCAATGCCGCTGTAGAGCCTGGTGCCATCCCAGGCTGTGATATGGCAGTCAGCCCAGGTGTTGGTGAAGTACGGGAGCGTCGACTTGACGCGGATGTTGGCGTTTTTGTCGACATCTAGCGCACGGAGGCCATGGGGGAGGCGGGGACGGGCGACGAGCCGACGAGGGAAACATACGGTAGTCCGAGTGTCAGCTTGTGAGTCAGTAGCTGGAGGACGGACGGTTTGGGTGTCGAATTCGCAAAGGAGGGGCATGCCTTGGTCCGATGGTGATTGAACCGTCGATAGGTCGCAATATGACTAGACAGGGTCCAGGGTGGATGTTTTGAACTGTACAGCTCCAGTGCTTCTTCTCGCCAACTGCCGGCGTGATGAGTTGGTAAGGATCTTTGTGGCCAGCTGAAACGAGGCCTTTCGCAAACCCAGAGTTACAGTTGAATTCCTCATAACCCATACCCCATATAACCCATACTCCCTTGTAACCCATACATTTTTCCATTTCCCGAGTTGGTTTGCAGGGATTTCACACCCATAACCCATAACCCATAACCCATAACCCATACTACTTTTTAGCTGTCATAACCCATACATGTACTCAGCTAAGTACTAGAATGGTAATTTTGGTTATATAATCATTATTTTTGTATCAACCAAGTTGGCAACTATGAACCTAAAACACCATTTCTCTCACATAAAGCCCCTCAAATTTCTTAAAAAATGCCTGACAAAGCTTCATGACCAGATCCAGGAATATAAAGGCAGGCTTGAAGGCAAATTGAGAGCTGGTCAGCAACAGACAAGGGGATTTGTGATGCCATCCTGGATGCAAAAGCTATCGGGATAACCTGATTACGCAGGGGCAAGAAGGTGGAAACCGCCTGGGGAGGCGGAAACACTACTGATTGCTCGAACCGAATCAGAACTTGTATGAGCGTAGTTATTGGCAGTGAGAGCAGAAGGGAAAGAAAGGATGGCGATCTACAGAGACGGGTCCTCTATATATACTGTTACTGGAGAGCGATGACGTCGATGAACCGATGGATGCCTATCCATCGG
>JBBPNN010000686.1:0-17912 GCA_038090935.1 Hortiboletus campestris | reverse complement strand
TTATTTCATACACTAACATAATGACAGTCCAGGTTAGGATTGTTGCAGGATATCAGCTTTAGGTGAAAATGTGCAAACATGCGGACAGTTTTTTGAGCCACTGTATCTCTCTCAATCTGAATAGCTGGACTATCCCCATGTGCATTATCAGGAAGAATTCTGGGCACAGGAATGTGAGAGAATTGTCTCTGTTCAGCAACAGGTATAAAAGTGGACCATTCATCCCTAGTAGGATGATGCTGATGAGGACATGATCTAAACTCAGGTAAGGTCTCGTCAGCTTGTTGACGGAGAGGTAACCAGATTCAAGGTAAGAGATCCAAAGATCCTTGTGTCTCCTCTTCAGGAGGCGAATCAGTAACCATATAATGCTTATGCTGATGATGATCTGTAATAGAACTCTGATGACCTGTATCAGGTTGAGTTCATTTAACAGCAGGTTGAAGTGGTGAAGTGTGATAGGATGGTGGATCAGTAGAAGATTCCAGGAAGTCATAGAAGAGCGGTGATAAAAGCTCTGGTGGTTCTCAAGGAGTTGTGGATGGTGGTCATGATCTTGATGAATGCCCATCATCAAATGGATGTGGTTGATCAGGTTGATGACCTAGTCCTAATGATATTGATGGTATAGGTACGAGTATATCTTGAGAGAGTTCTGGATCCCTTTGTCAAGTGTCATCCTTAGTAAGGTCATCTGTGGGGTCTTCTTCAACTGGAATAGGGGTAGGTCTATCTTCTTTGTCTCCAAGACAATAAGGAAAGACTTTCTCATCAAAGATGGCATTTGTTGAAATGAACACGTGTCTCCTTTCTTTGGACCAAAAGCGGTAGCCTTTAGTGTTAGATTCATACCCAATAAAGATCATCTCCTCAGATTTGGGAGACAACTTATCTTGTCACTGTTCTGGAGGTATAAAAACATACGCATGTGTCTCAAATATCCTAAAGTAGGAAACATCAGGTTTGTCTCCATTGAATTGTTCAATGGGAGTCTTCCATTCATGACAATGCATTGGTTGTCGATTATAGATATGGAGTGCAGTCTCAACAGCATCCTGCCAGAAAGAACATGGCAAACATGCATGTTGGCGAATGACTTCTGCTTTTTCAAGCAAAGTTCAATTGAACCTCTCTGCATGACCATTCTGTTGAGGGGTATGAGGAACAGAGGTCTGATGAGTAATGCCTCTGGACTGAAAGAATGACTGAAGTGTCCCAGCCATAAATTCCCCCCCTCGGTCTGAACGTACAGAGGTGAGCAAATGACCAGTAAAGGTTTCGGTCCAAGAAACCATTGATTGGAAATGCTGTGAAACAGCATCCTTGATGCATAGAAACACAACAACTGCAAAACCAGAATAATCATCAATGAACATAAGAACATAACGTGCATGAACTCGAGACTCAGTGGGCATAGGCCCAACAAGATCCGAGTGGACAAGTCCTAGGGGATGAGTAGCACATTTACCTGAAGACAGATATGGACAATCATGCATCTTCCCCAAGGTACAGCCTTTACAGGGAGAAGAGTTTTTGTTACGCTAAGCGTAGAACTTAGCTTTATCCGGAGGAGTCACGCGACAAACGACGGAGAAAGTTGGAAGATATGTTCTGCCCAAGGTCCTATGTTACCCTTGTGGCGCAATGGAGTCAAAGAGTCTACTGCGCTTGGTAGGCAAAGAGACTATGAGAAGGGTCTCGACAAGTAGACTCGTGAGTCCACAAGCAGATTGGGCTAGATACTACACTTGTATTGCATAGAACTAACTGGGGAATAGTACAAGTACACTGGGCATTTATATACGTATGAGCGGACTCTGAATAAGGAGTCCTAAAGGGGAAATGGAACAGCAGAGTGCCGTTCTAGAAGGGGATACGTCCGTAAAGGAAACTGGGTCAAGGGGAGGAACGGAAAGAAACGGAATAGGAACAAAGGAAGACATACTGTGGACTGCGTAAAGGATCAGGAGTCCCGGTTGGAAAAGAAGATCAGAAGGTGAACGGGACTCCGTCTATGAGTCAAAAGAATCAGAAGGCAAATCGAAGAAATGGAGGAAATCGGAATCGAGGTCGTCGGGAAAAGCAGAAGAAACCCACGAGGCGAACTCATGTTCCTCGGCCTCGGACATCCAGGGGATTTCTGTAACAGTTTTCTGGTAAGGCAACAGAGGGCATACCAGTAACATGAGAAGGAGTGACACGAAGTGCATTCTTGGACGGATGTCCAAGATGATGGTGCCAAAGATCATAAGAGTCTTCCTTAACAAGCGAGTTGAGAGAACTGTCCATTGGAGTAATCTGAGATGACTGAAACCAATGGAGGTTATTGTTTGGAGATAAGGCTTTGGCCTTAATCACCAAATGCTCATTTGTGTCCCAGATATTGGATTCACAATTGTTGATCATACACCTATAGCCTTGGCTAGTAAGTGTTGGAACAGAGAAAAGTCTGTGTTCTGCATGTGGAGCATACCATACTTCTGAGAGAACAATAGGTTCTGCTTGTATATCTTTTGGCTGAATAATAATCTTCCCTGGACCATGCATAGGAACTTCGTGACCATTAGCAACAATGGCATAATGAATCTGAAATCCTAGATGTGCAAAGTCATCTTTAAAAGGAGGCTTCGCATGTCCGAGAGGGCAGAGGGTTTGTCAATACAGGATATCTCATTCTTGATATGGTCTGGAAGTCCTTGGTAGAAGAGGTGCCGGGGTGCACTGTCTCCATAACTGTGGACTTGACAAGCTATGCAGTTGAACTCAACTACATACTTGTTTACATGTTGACTGTCTGTCATTAACAGGGGGTGGAGCTGATGCTCTGCATCACTGACAGGGTCATGAGGACTGAAGTTTGTCCGCAGTTCCAGAACAAACTCGGAATAACTGTCCATCCAGAGGGGACGGAATGCGGAGGGTTTGGAGAGGAGGAGGACAGGTTCGAATCATTCCAGAGCCATACCCTTGAGATATGATTGGGCGAAAACGACCTTAGTGCGGTCAGTTCTGAAGGCTCTTGGATGGTCCTGAAAGCAAAGCTCACACTGGATCAAGAAGGTGCGGAGCTTGCGAGGTTCCAAGCCATCGAACTGGTCCAGAATGCAGATCTTGGTTCTTTGACCAGAGTTGGAGGTGGAGGGAGTGTGACCAGCAGACTTGGCTAGGTCCCTGACTGAGCAGGTAAGGAGGGTAAGGACTGGAGTGTCCTTGTCTTCTGAGTTGGAGATGTCAGAGTCACTATCAGAGGTGCCGTTTGACGGAGGGGGCTGGTCCCACACTCAACTGGAGCGCTGACTAGGAGTGACAGAGGAGCGACCACTCCTACTCTGGAGTTCAACTCGTGGAGTCGGAGGTTGTGGAGGTTGTAATTGAGATGTGGAGGAGGCTGGACAGCAAGGGGAGAAACCACAGAACTGGTGGTCACTGGCGACTACTGGCTGATGATGGTGACTAGAGAAGATGCTGAGGTAGTCATAATGGGATGAGGCGGATGTCATGACGAAGGGTGTGGAAGGTACAGAAGAATTCATGAGGTCAGAGGATTTACCACTTGGTACGAGGGTCTGGTTGTCAGATGGTTCTCGAAAACTGATGAGTACGAATCGGCAAGTGGAAGCTTGAATATACTGTTAGGACCATGCAACTCCTGGTGACAATTCCAGAACTCTGGAGGTAAGTCGTGTCAAATGGGACTTGGCTTCAGCTTGTGTGCTGCACCCTTACTGTTTGTACGGGTGTCCCAGATTTTGGAGAGCAGAGGTAGTGACAAAGAGGACTAGACAGGAATTATCCTAGTTGATATTTAAGCTGATGTACAGAGGGTATCTAGGAGTTTATATATGGAGGAGAACACATAGCATTAGTAACGGAGTGGAGCAGATGAATGAGGCAGGGGTCAGAAACTAATGTAACTGGAGCTGCACACCGGAGGGATGAATACTGGAGCAGTGCACACAGCATGAAGGTATCTACGAAGCGGAACTAATACTAAAGTAGAACAAGGAGGTATCGTAATCAGATGTACAGAGGAGATGGATGAACGGAGAAAAGGTCCAGAGGTCAGGTGATACTAAATGGGCAAGATAATGCTGGAGATCACTTGATCACGAGTGGAGATGTGCCTGGAGGGCTGGAGATGGACTTGGAGTGTCATGGATATGACATTGTTGCACATGGGTTAATGTTACTTGAGGTGGCAGTCTCCACTACCAGACAAGTACCTTCTCCAGACTGATGGATCTGAACACATCATATGATGTCACTGCCAGTAGAGTGGAGCTGTTAGGTAACAAACGTAAGTGTGATACAGATCACCAGCGATTCACCGAGGCAGTGGCAAGGTTTGCATTTAACTTGAGTCTTCTGCTCCTGATCCAGTCAAATCACAAATTTAAGGGATGCTGAAAGATGCAGGAAAGACTCGGCCAAAAACTGATGAACCTGATTCAGAATTGATTGAATCTCATCTCTCCATCCATGCCTTAGAGATGAAACCCCCTGTGGATGTTTTTAGGTGGTTCTGGATGGAAGTCTGGCTCACCAACCCCTTTAGATGCCTCCTATGATGATTCAGGTCAACCTAGGTGGGGAGGTACTGGTCAAGGTGCGCCCCTCGATGAGAATGGGCAGTATCTTTACAGCCAAATGGGCATGCCCATCATTGTCACACCTTCTCCAAGTCTGAGTGTCAAAGTTGGTCCCCTAGGCCGATGAGGTAGGTCATACTCTCCAATTGTTTGCCTCTGCTTAAGTTGAACTTTGATAATAGAACTCCCCTTGCCACGGTGACCATACCAACAGTGCCATTGTCGCAATCAATCAAACAAGCTTGAAGAGAAAGCTCAATGATGTTTTCAATGATTCTCTGCCCCATGTACATACTATATGCATGTTATTAACCTGTTATGCTAAGTAACACAGACCCTGAGGTGCTGCGGAAGCTCATTAAACAATACTTCAACTCTTGCAAGAACCATGTCATTGGTTCCACTACTTTCTGTCCACAAGTGACATCACCTTCAAGCTCTCATATGTGGGGTTGGGAAAAGGCAACCAAAGAAATGCATCAGGTTGTAAATGCTTCATTAGCAAAGCAAACAGAGATTTTGGTGGAGATCCTGAAGGTAGTGCAAGAACACAATCCAATTGACTCAGATTGATTGTGTATGACAGTGTCTGTACAATACTTGTATGGAGAGATGGAGAATGTACAAACTAAGTGCATGTTGATTTAATACCAATTGCTATAGCCACCAGTGTTAACGTCAAGTGGGCATATGTATGTATACAAAACAATGCCATGAGTGATGACATGACAACACATGCATCCTTGTCATCGGACTTGGTCTACGCCTGAAGGTGTGGCTATAACATGTCTTGGTGGGCCACATTGCAAGTCCTGTCCTCTGCATTTCTGCAGCCATTGTCCTCATCCCAGTCATCGCCCTGGCCTGCCAACTGTTCTCGCCATCCAGCTGTGCTGATTTCTCTTTGGTTGGCTTTGCACCATCCCTGGGAACACTCTTGGACTTAAGTTAACCCTCAGGTAAGCAAAGATTTAAACACATCATACATCAATTCTTAAAAACTCAACATTTGTTATTACATACATGGTATCCTAACAGATTTAATGGGTCAGAACATGGTGATTCCAAGGCCTCAGATTCACAGCCCACTTGGAACTGGTGAGAGGATTGTCTGTTGTTGGGTGAGTGTGAAACTAACTGCCTCCCAACTTAGAAAGACTTACCTGGGTTCTGTTCATGCCAAGCAACAACCTTCTCAGCCTGCCCCCAGAATCCCCCTTCCTCCAGTTTGTAGCTCTCCCTAGCTCAATAATAGAAAAGGACAACCTGCCTACCTCCAATTCCCACATTGTGAAGCACTTGCTCAATCACTGTGGCAAACTCCAATCTAGTCAACCAAAGAATAACTACCTGTGTCGACTCTTTCTCCAAGAAGGCTTGCACAGCCTGAGCACAAGACTGTTTTGCTGTGAGGAGGCTGAAAGCAAGGATAGGTGTGTCAATCTTGGAAGCTTGGTGAAGCTGATGGGAGAACCCTTCCATGCAATTCCAAAGTTTTTGGGCAAGAGATGCAGATGGGTTAGGCAGCAAAACACCTCAAAGTTGGGTAAGGGAAATGTAGAATATTCTGAGTAAGCTGCTAAGCTGATATACATGTGTGTCAGATTCATGAGGCTGTCCAGAGGATCCAAGAGATAATTCACCTTGGGGTCATTTTGAGGGTAGTAATTGAATCACACCTCCAGTGAGGTGAGTGCCTAGCACTGATCCAGGATATCTACGAGCATGTGCACACTAACTGTCCTTCCCACATTAAGCTCCTTTACTTGGTGCCTACAATGCTCTGGGCCACTTTGCAACCAGTGGAGGAACCCAAGGGCCTGTGTTTCTCCACGTAGCTCCACTATGTGATATATGTACAGCACAAGCCTAGCAGCATAACCAAGGTAAGCCAATACGAGTGTGACACCAGAACCCCCATGCTTACCTGGCATAGAAGTGCTTTGTGACCAGGGCATACCTGCTGGCATCCAGATTGTCCTTCAAATACATAATAATTTTTTGCTGGAGTTTGACAGGGAAAAGTCTGGGGAGAGCAAGATACATGGGGGCAGTGAGACTGTTACAGAAATCCCCTGGGTTACCAAGGCTGAGGAATTGAAGTTCAACTCATGGATAACTGATTGGGGAGAACCCAAGGACTCCAATTTTGCTTCCTTCTTTGATGTTTCTTCTGATTCTTTCTAACTCCTTAGTCTGATGGAGTTCCATTCATTCTGTGCTTCTTTCCTGCTGAAACTCCTGTTTTCTTTTACATATGTCTTCTTTTTTTCTGTTCCATTCCTATTCTGCTGTCTGCAGTCTGCAGTTCCTGATCCATTTCATTCTGTTCCCCTTATGGACTTATCCCCTTCTAGAATGGCATTCTACTGTTCTGTTTCCCCTTTAGGATTCCTTATTCAGGGTCCGCTCCTAGTATATAAGTGCCCATTGTACTAGTAGTTTCCTCAGTTAGTTCTACACAATTCAAGTGTAGTTTCTAGCCCACTATGCAAGACCCTTCTCATAGTCTCTTTGCCTACCAAGTGCAGTAAACTCATTGACTCTTTGCTAAGTGGTAGCAGCCCACTATGCAATCTCATAATACTTTACTCATTGTTCATCTCAGAACTCTCGCCAATAAAGCTAGGTTCTACGCTTAGCATAACAAAAGAACTAACTGCTTTTCCGTCCCTACCATTTGGTAGAAGAATGAGACCATCTCCACCATGCGAAGAATCAACCTTGAACACTTGCTCCAACAATCCACCAGAGACGAAGAAGAAGGAATCCCTCAATTCCAACCAACTCCTAAACCACCAGTACTCTCACCTGTTCATTCTGAATTGGATCCGTGTCATCATCATCTAAGCTTAAGCAGACATACATATACCTGGCCCCTCGACTTCCCAATCCCCCTTCAACTCTCCATTGACTTGTGCTCCAGCCCTTCCTCCATCTTGTCCACCATCTGCCTCTCCTGCTCTCCCTCCTCCGCCACCTCCCACCCATGATCCTTCGGTAGCTCCGCCTTCTCTCCCTCCCTTATGTGTTCTGCATTCTTTCCTTTCCGATAATGAATCCAACTCCTCTGATTACCACTCAAACCATAATGACGACAATATGGCTGATGAGAAACATCACACCAATAGGGCTGAGCTCAAGGCTGGCCTGCCAGAAGACTTCTCTGGCTGGGATGAGGATGCCCAACAATGGGTTCTCGCAATGGAGGCGTACTTTCAAATGTCACCATAATATAGCACTGACAAGATGAAGATACTCACCTTTTGCAAAAAGATGAGCAAAGGACGTGGTGCTATCTTCTCTGAGGGATGGTTGAAGAAAATGCTGGACTTAGACATCTCAGCCAATGAAAAGACTATGGAGAAATTTGCAGAAGACCTTACATGAGTTTTTATCCCCTTAGATTGGACCAGTAAGGCTCATGCAGCCTTATCTGATACAGTATACACATGGAAGGTCAGCCCTTCAGAGGTGACTTCCATGGATTCTGTTCTGCTTTCAAACTCGAAGCTGGAAGGAGCAGAATAATGGATCAACATGTTTTGAAGGACTTGTTGAAGAAAGCAGTAACAAGCAATCTCGCTTTCAAGATGACTGCCATCGAAACAGAGCCTTCTATGGCTAAGGAGTGGCTCAATAAAGCCGCTCAATTCTATGATGTGGTCCAATGCTTAAAGAAGCTTTGCTCTGGAACTTCCCACTATGTTCCTTCCAGATCTGTTGCGACCCCTATGCTATGGACATCGATGCCATCCGACTCTCCCCTACCCAACATTCTGAGCACATGTGTAACAACAAGTGCTTCGTCTGCCACAAGGTCAGATGCCATACCACCAAACATCCTTGTTCTAGCAGTGGTACTCAAGGATTCTCACCTTGACCTCCCACTCCTTCAGCTCCAAAGATTTGAGCTACCATGGTCTCTGCTCCTCCATCACCCCTCGAGAAGTATGCCAGGAAGCTCAATCTCTCTGACACAGAGGCAGTGAATTCACTTAAGATTGTCTATGGGGAAGTATATGAAGATGGAACCCCAGTTGAAACCACAGAAGATGTGGCTAGACTTATGGTGGAAGAAGAACCCACTAAGCCCACTATCTTCTACAAAGGGGCTAAAGATGGATCACAGGATTTTTGAATGGAGGGAAAGCTTCAGCATCTTTACCCTCCTTTACAATTGCACCTGTATTTGTATCTGCAAAGAATGCACAATTGATCTCGATTCCTGTTTCTTTTTCTGGATCAAACTGCAGAATCGCTGAAACTGAAGCTCTAATTGACTGTGGAGCTACGGGATGTTTTATCAATTCTGCCCTCGTCCATCGGCTTGGCTGGGCAATGACTTGACTACTGAAACCCCTGATGGCCCATAACATAGATGGGACCATTAACCTCGGAGGACTCATATGAAGAACAACGGTCATACATCTTTGTATTGGAGAAAACATGGAGAAAAGACTTTTCTACCTTGTAACAAGCAAAGACAATGTCATTCTAGGACTTCCTTGGCTCCGCCACAACAACCTGACCATTGACTGGTCAACTGGAATGGTCTCCTTACTGCTAGTAAAGGGGATCTCTAGGCCTAAAGAGGATGCCAAAATGCAATGATACCTTCTATGGTATAATCACATCTCTGAGGATGCCATTTTCAACCAACTGGTCGACGACTTGGCCATATCTATGGGAGTACTCCCTCCCCTGGACTGTGTAACTGTCTCCATCACAATAGCCTCAGAGCAAAGAAGAGGAAAGTTGAACTCCCTCCAGAGTTTGCTGAATTTCATGATGTCTTCACAAAAGCTAAAATGTTCCACTTTCCCCTCATCAACCATTTGACCACACCATCAAACTCAATAGTTCATTTGTTCCCAAGTGAGTGAAGAACTATTCCTTGAACCCCAAGGAAATGGATGCATTGAAAGGATTTGTTGAAGAAAACTTATGAGAAGGAAAGATTGTACCGTCAAAGTCTCCTCAGGCTTCTCCATTCTTCTTTGTGCTGAAGAAGGATGGAACCTATTGTCCATGTCAGGATTATAGATACCTCAACTCACATATGATCAAGAATGCCTATCCCCTTCCTTGTATAGCTGACCTTATCGATACCTTGAAGCATTCTTGGTATTTCACCAAACTTGACATTCGGTGGGGTTATAACAATATCTGAATATGACCTGAAGACCAATAGAAGGCTGCATTCACCACTCCTCTTGGTCTCTTTGAACCAACAGTCATGTTCTTTGGCCAATGCAACTCTCCTCCAACGTTTCAGGCATTCATAAACCATATCTTTGGTGATTACCTCATGGAAGGATGGCTCATCATCTACATGGACAATCTGATGGTTCATTAGAACCTCAATGAACATATCGCCTGAGTATGTCTTGTCCTCCAATACCTTAGGGAACATAAACTGGGAGTTAAGTTGGAGAAATGCATCTTCTGCACCCCGAAGGCCAAATATCTTGGGATGATCATAGGGGAAGGCAAGGTCTCCATGGACCCCGTCAAACTTTGCACAATCGAGGAATGGACCCCTCCTCACTCTGTTAGTGCAGTACACTTGTTCATGGACTTCTGCAACTTTTATTGAAAGTTCATCCCGGACTTCTCCAACATTGTTCAGCTGCTTCTTTCTTTGACAAAGAAGAATGCCACCTGGCAATGGTTACCAGATCATGAGGTTCTTTTCAGAAACTCAAGGATGCCTTCCTCTGTTGGCCAGTATTGCGATACCCCAACACCAACCATCTGTTCTATGTTATGACAGATGCTTTCCTCTGTGCCTCAGGTGCTGTCCTGATGCAAAAAGATGGCAATGGCGACCTTCATCCCTGTGCCTACTACTCAAAGACATTTTCTCCTGCCGAGCGTAACTATGATATCTATGACCACAAACTCCTCGCCATCATACAAGCCCTTGAGAAATGGCAACAATACCTCACAGGCACAAATCAGCTGGTCACAGTGATCATGGACCATCAGAACTTGATGTGCTGTTCCATTTCCCCTTTAGGATTCCTTATTCAGGGTCTGCTCCTAGTATATAAGCACCCAGTGTACTTGTAGTTTTCCCAGTTAGTTCTACACAATTCAAGTGTAGTTTCTAGCCCAATCCACTTCATAGATTGCGATCTACTTCGCGAGACCTTTCTCCTTGTCTTTACGCCTACTCAGCATAATAGACTTATCGATACTTGCTTAGAGGTCACGGCCCTCTAGCAATGGGACTCTTTAATTCGTTGTTTGCCAAGAAGCTCTCGCCGATTAAAGCTAGGTTCTACACTTAGTGTAACAGCAGTCAACTTGGCCAGACTCATTGACAGTTTGACATGGGTGAAAGGAACACGTGGTTGGAAAGTAGATGGCATGTTGGAGGCAAAAGTACACAGATGGAGGAACGAGGACCATTATGAATATAAACAAGAGGAAATTCAATGTAGAGGAAGATTCAGAAGAGGTGAAAGCACTCAAGGTAAAGAATTCTCTAACCTGTCATTGGTGTTGGCTCAAAATGCTTGCAGGCACGGTGGTGATATCTGCAATCATTTCTTGCATCTGCTCAACGACTACCCCCTTCCTCTTTGACACACTGCTTGAAATGGCATCCATGGTGGCCAGCCACATCTGCTCTGATGTTGAACGTTGTCCCCAGTTACACTGTCCTCGTACTCAATACGAACATCATTTTGTCATCACTGTCCAATGTCCATCATTGCCTCAATCATCAAGTCACTGTGGTGGACTGTCATCATCCCTGTTCCTGTCATTATGGAATTTGATGGACTTTGCTCCAACACATCCCAGCTTAGCAAGGCTGCACAGGAGGTGGTCACCTATATCACCTCTCACATCTGATTGCAGGTGATGTCACTCAAAGTCCAGACATCCAAATGAACCTGGCCCTACTGGCCAATGGCACACATGTCATGGCTCTCAATGAAGTTCACCACCCCTACCCCTGACTCAGACATGCCCAGGGCCCCACACCTTGGAGTTGGCTTTGTGCTGCTCGACCTTCCCCTCAGAGGACTGACTTTGGGTCATCCTTAGGGATGCTCTTGGACTTTGCATCCATCAAGTCACCCCATTACCATCATGATTTATGTGACAGTGGGTTTGAAGACACCCAGAGCATTACCTCCACCATTTCCCACCTCATTAGCACTTGCTTATTCTTTCCATACCACCCTACCTTCTGAGCCCATCTTTATCCCTTAGTTTTCTGCTTGTTGCATTGCTTGATTTGCCTGGGACATGAATAATAGCTCTACTTTACATTGATTCTGAGTGCACGTACATGCTGACTGTGGTTTGAGTTATGAATTATTGCCTGCAAGTCCTTCAAGATTGTTCCGACTACTAACTGATTTTCAGGAAATCCCACATGGTGTGTCATCCATAGGTATGTAAAATAATCTGCCTTGTGCACTGCAACTAATAAACGTGCCACAGATCACATCCTCTCCTTGTCCAGTCCCGCACCTCCCATCCATCCTCTGCCGCTCAGGTGGTATTGAGCTACATCTAGTTTCCTATCTCTCAAACTCTTTGTGGTTCTTTCAGTTTCTGTGATACTGACCATCATGTTTCCATGCAGCAATTCATGTTTACACTCATTCTTTTCTCTGAGAGGTCTCAATCAACATCAGGTCTCTTGTAAAGTCTATCAAACACACCAACATTAGCGCCTCAAGACTGGATTAAGCCACACATTGGCCCTAACAGCAAAACGACCAAGGTTATTGGTAAGGCCATGAAACATCCATGGTTTCCAGCTAACGAGCAATGACACTGACAGGCACCTGAGCCTGGCCTGAACCCTCCTATCCTCCCCACCAACCATGTCTCACCCAAAAATCCTTCAGCAGAAATCAGTTATTTCACCATCAATGATCTACAACCCCCTTCCTCTAATGAGCCTTTGGGGCCCCACCCTTCCATCCTCCCTGCTATCCAGGCATTGGTTGAAAGTTCTACACTGGAAATCAGCCATCCTGCCATTGACAATCCACAACCCTCTTCCTCCAATGAGCCTCTGGCGCCCCACATCCATTGCTTGCCAGCCAGGTACTATGACCATCTACCTGAGCCTCCTGTATGTGCCCACACTCCACCTGCTCCCCCCTCAACAACCCACTGCATATTCTTGCATGTCTCTGACTCCTTCTGCACCCATTTTAATGCATTTGATATTGCCAGAGAATATCACCATTGTCCATCTCACGACCTGGATTCCTTCATCTCCTCAGGTGAACTCTCCAAAAATTCATCCACCCCGCAGCCAAGCCTCCCATTTGTGAAGCCAGACAATCACCCCCCTCCTTCACCATGGGGTAACATGACCATTTGGCACCTTATGAGGTGGATGATGACAGAGACATGTTTCAAGCCCCCGACTTCAGTCCTGCAGACTTGCGAGGATTCAATGCATGGGCCCAAACTGCCTGGTTGGATGCTGTGGCAAAGCAACTCACCTCCAGTGATCCCACAGGCCAGGACAAATGAAAGTGCACCAACATGGAAATCATTGTGCCAACCAGGGAGAAAAACCAGGTGGGCAACTCTGGCCAACTGTTTTCTATCCACAGTTTATACTACTGACCCATTATGGACGTGGTTCACAGTATGTTCACTGAAAGGTCCTCATGAGCATTCCATTTGATGCCATTCAAAAAGGTAAGGCAGCACCCCACTGTTGAACCACATACTCACATCCTCCTGCAAAAGGTATGGAAGTCTCTGATTATGGGTGAGGAACAACAAGTATATAACAAACTCTACACATCCAACACCTGGAACAAAGCTCAGGATGAAATCATGAAGCAACAAAGAATGGATAATTGCAAGCTCGAGAGGGTAATCGCAGGTCTCATGTTGTGGTCAGATTCAACACAATTGGTGCAGTTCAGACATGCATTGGCCTGTCCAATTTATCTTTTCTTTGGCAATGCCTCCAAGCATGCATGAGCCATGCCCGAGGGAGGAGTCTGCCACCCCATTGCATTCATCCCACCAGTATGTCTTGATGAGTGGCATGCAAAAATGTTGCCTGACCTGCAACCTTTCTAGCTACCTGAGACGCTCTGGAAACTTATCTCCACCATTTCCACAAAGAAGCACAACCAGGATCTTCTAGCCCACTGCAAATGGGAACTTGTGCATGCCATCTGGGTGATCCTGTTGGATGCATCTTTTGTGGCCACCTACCAGAATGGCATGAAGATTAAATGTTTTGATGGGGTTACATGCAGGGTATATCCATGGATATTCACATACTCCACCAACTACCCTGAAAAGTAGGTCCTTAGTTCACTGTGAATAAGCTCAGCTGATCTACTATCAGGGTTTTACTGGCCACAATTAGGGACAAAGGCATTTGTCTGTGTCTATGCTGTTTAGTTCCAAAGACCAACTTCCATAGGCTGGGATTTTTGAAAGATATCATGGCAAGACTGATCTGTGTGCATGAACATTGCATGCCAACAATTTTGGCAGTGCATTAACTCATCTACAAGCTTGGGAAGCCATTGAAGAGTCTCTTGTGCTGACAGTGGTGAGAGCATCAATTCTCAATGACTTTTGTGCATGCTCACCTAATGTCTAGAATGCATTCATCAAACAACTTTCTGGCCAGGGATTCAACATTTTCTCTGTGCTTACCATGAACATGTTGCACAAGTTCAAATTAGGCATACTGAGGACCACCCTGAAACATCTAATCAGAATTCTCTATACAATATCCCCCCTTCATGTGGACATTTTCAACAAATGGCAGGTTTTGACAGAAACGAAGGTCCAAGGCAGAGTGGAGTGGAGCTGTATGACCAGAGTTGACTGGAGCTCAGCTGCTGCCTACATGGGTGGAAACAACTGTATTTACCTGTACAACTGGAGTTGACTGGAGCTACAGTAATCAGTACAGTGATCAATATTAAGTAAGGAAAACTAACCTCAGCTGCTGCCTAGACAGGCGGAAACAATTGAGGTGTTCATAGGTAAAGGAAAGGTTTAAATAGTATGGGTGGAGGCACAGCTCGTACCTCAATAAGTGTTGGATGAAGGGTCAATATGAAGTATAATAACAAATGTGTAAAGGACATTACTGAGCAGCAATGTTGTACCATAAAGAAAGAAGGAGCGTCCAGAGTTGATGTCCACAACTCCGGAGTGAGTAGGAAATCTACAAGGTAACTCCGGAGGACTGAAGTCCTGTCTGGAGTCAGTGGTATTTTGTCAGGTTTGCTCTTTGTTGCCCACCATACCAACTAATGATTCTTTGCTCTGATTCCCCCTGATTCCCCCTTTCAGACAGGCAGGAATCTGCTGTTTTCTGGCTAATGTGGCAGAAATGAGCCTGCATCCTGTGCAGTACTTTGATGATGTATTACAGGTGAGGCCTTTGTACTTATACATCCAGAAATCACCACAACTCCTCCACAGTATGCCATGCCAGTCTTTGCATCATTGTTTCCCCCCAGCCATGATGAAAGCATCCAAACTCTCCTCTTCCAACTTGCTGAGTGGCATACATTGGCAAAGCTCCACCTCCATATGGAAGAAACACTTGCACTCCTTCATCAGGTGCTGTGTCAGATGAGCAACCAGTTATGCAAGTTCAAGGAACAGACATGTAGTAAGTTCAACACCTCAGAACTTCCTCAAGAGGGTATCCAAAGGCAGAGGAGGGTGGTCATGGGGGTGGAAGCAAGTCCTCACAAGCAGCTGTTGTGCTCAGGAAGATTACTGATCACTTTCAACTTGAACATGTACAAGACCCATGCTTTAGGGAACTACAAAAGGATGATCAGGTCATATGGGACTACTAATTCATACAACACTCAAGTGGTAGGTAACATTGACTGCACTGTGAAACAACTGACGACCGTGGTTACACACAAGGGTGAACGAGCACACAGGTTGATTAAGAAATATTACAGCCAGTCCGACAAGAAAAATATAGAAGAGCAATTTGTGAAGCAAGAAAGATGGGACACTTTCCTTAGGTGACAACTCAAAGTAGCAACTGTAGACATTGAGGCGGTCATCAGTTTTCCAGACCTGCATCACTCTATAGCAAGCACCCCTCACAAAGACAATCTCATTAATCTCATTCAATTCCTTCAAGAACATCACAAGGATCCAGCTGTGAAAGTACGTTCAATCTTTTCCATGGCAATACATATTGACATGAACGGCAGGCCAATTTTATGCAAACATTGAGAGGCCATTTGCTTGCCAGACTTCTCAGCCTCAATTATGATGGCGACGAACACTCTTTCACTGAGGTGCAGCATCAATCATTACACTTTACCAACCTCAGGGCAGTCATTGAGTCCAAACTCCTTCAAATTAACTATACTACCTACGATATACACTGGGGCTACAACACAATTTGATGCAGCAAGGATGGTGTAGTGATGACTTCATCCAGGGATGAAGACCACCTGTTCTGGTATGCACATGTGATTTGTGTGTTCACCATTCCCATTCTGTTCACTGCAGATGGTGTCAATTTTGTTGAAGAGAAGATGGAGGTGCTGTGGGTTTGTTGGCTGGATATATGTAGATCAAGATCACTGATGGGGCTTCAAAGGAGCTCACCTACTCAAGGTAGGATTTGTGCCCAATCAGGCTGACCACACACCCTTTGGTTTCTTGGATCCCTTGCTGGTCATCTGGGCATGCTGTTACAGAAATCCCCTGGATGTCCGAGGCCAAGGAACACGAGTTCACCTCGTGGATTTCTTCTTCTCCTCCTGACGACCCCGATTCCGATTTCCTCCGTTTCTTCAATTTGCCTTCTGATTCTTTCGACCCGTAGACGACGTCCCGTTCACCTTCTGATCTTCCTTTCCATCCGGGACTCCTGATCCTTTCCGCAGTATGTCTTCCTTTGTTCCGTTCTGTTCTGTTCCGTTCCTCCCCTTGACCCAGTTTCCTTTACGGACGTATCCCCTTCTAGAACGGCATTCCGCTGTTCCGTTTCCCCGTTAGGACTCCTTATTCAGAGTCTGCTCCCACGTATATAAACGCCCGCTGTACTTGTACTATTCCCCAGTTAGTTCTATGCAATACAAGTGTAGTATCTAGCCCAATCCGCTTGTAGACTCGCAAGTCTACTTGTCGAGACCCTTCTCATAGTCTCTTTGCCTACCAAGCGCAGTAGACTCTTCTCTCTCATCAGTCTCAAGGGTAACGTAGGACCTTGGACTTGGAAACCATCCGACTTTCTCCGTCGTTCGTCACGTGACTCCTCCGGATAAAGCTAGGTTCTACGCTTAGCGTAACACATGCCACTTAATACCTGCTTTTGTGGACAAGCGCATGAGTGAACTCCTGCAACCTGGAACATCACTGGCCAGACTCTCAGGTGAAACGGACAACTGGACAGCATTCTATGTCAACATCTGAGTGTCTAAATCTGTCATAGTGCCTCCCCTTAAACCAGCCCTCAGTTTTGCCAACCCGGACATGTTTGCACGTTTTGCAGGTATCAGAGTGGGCCACCTTGCCGTGCTTTTGGGTGGTCACATTCCAGCTCTAGTGATCAAGACCCAGGACAACATGGATGAACCCACCAATGAATGTGATGAAGAAGAGCAAGAAGGTGCCAGTGACAGTGGGACTGCTGATCTTGCACACGATGAAACAACTGAGACAAGGCAATCAGAGGGTGAGGTGGATTATATGGATGTTGAAGAAGATGAGGTTGAAGATTACGGTGAAGAAAATGAGGAGGAGGATAGTGGTACAAGTGATTGTGGTGTCAGTGACAGTACAGAGGAAGTAGGATACTAATAACAACCTGGCATGTTCCACAGCGAGCCTCAATCACAGAACAATGTTGCTGACTGTGTTTCCAATTGTGCATGTGTGCCATCTTAGTATTCCTAATCCTTTACAATGGGCTTATCAGACTGTTATCAGACTGCATTTCATATAGATTCCTTGCAGTTATATATTATGGATCAAACTTGGAAAGGGAATATAAGTGTTTATAAAAGTTTGGCAACATGTAACATGTCGTGAAGAAAGTACAATTTATATAAGAGAACATTGTTGAAATTGCCTGTGGAATCCAATCAGAGAGAGAAATTATTGAACCTCCCATAGTCAATAGGTTGGTTGGAACCTACTGTGCATTGAGTAATAAAGTCTGGTAGTTGCCCAGACAGAGCTTAAATAGCTAGTACCAGGAGGAGTACTAGCTCAGGCCTTTTGCTCAGTTGGTTTATGCATCAGAATTCCAATACCGAGAATGCAGTTCCCCTTGCCCTCATCCTATATGCCGATAAGTCAAAGCTGTCATTGTTC
>JBBPNN010000685.1:0-17928 GCA_038090935.1 Hortiboletus campestris | reverse complement strand
TTCAACCAGCGCGATGTCGGTCTTCAGACGTGCGATGACGACATGCGACGCGCCGGAGAGTTCAAGAATAGATAAAAACGCTCACCTTGGAGCCACCAGAGTCATTCGCTGCCGAGGTTGAAGTTTTGGATACCGCTTCCGAAATTACACGGAGAATGGAGACCACATAACCGCAGCACCAGACACAGATATGGCTGTAACCTTCCTGTGTTGCTCCCGCTTCAGCCGCACACCCGAATAGAACGCGTTGCGAAAGAAGTGACACCAACGTCACGGCGGCAATGGCATCGGCTGAGGTGACAGATCAAATGATGAATAGGAACATTGACCATTGCAGTCTGCTGATACTGATCCATACCTGTCACCTCACCTATAGCCACACCTGATCTGGGATGTACCATTGCCTTCAGCCCTCAGGTAACCTCGCGCACAATTTGCGCCGCATGACCAAGCGACAAGGAGCCATCCAGATGCCAGGACAAGCTGATAAGGTCTGACGTGCTGGACAATAGGTAGCGATGGACGCCGTGACGCTCAAGCGCAAGCGTACAGCCCTCAGGCTAGAGCAGGGTCAACATAGAAGCTAGCCCTACGCGTCTTGAACGGACAGAATCGATGATCGTTTTCGAAAGACTCACCAAGGAATTCCTGGTCATCCGTACATGTATATCCAACTTGACGTAAATTAAACGCTCCTGTCTGAAAAGAATGTGAGTTTGAGTGCTACAGCACAACCTCTCATCATGCACCAGGTCGGGCAGTAGACTTTGTTAGTGGCAGTACGATGTAGGTCCAGGTGCGACATGTGTGACCAATATTGTGACACTTGCTCATTCACTACCAGGACGTCATTGACAAAGCCTGCCACTACCTCCATGCGTCGCAGCTCAGTTCGGAGCTTCCGTACACGCTCAAAGCTTACCCGGCATACTTCAGGTCCATCGACTCATAGGGCCAAGGTTAGCAGAGGCCACATCATAACATGGGGGTCCCATCTGTGAATTTTCCTTCTCTCTGTCGTTCCATGAGAAGTGATTGCGACCGTTGATCTTCTCCCCTTGAAGCTCGTTCGAATCATTTCTACGAAAGAGATGCCTCATGCGCCCGAGATAGATGAGATCATCTTGAACATCTTTGCCTATTGCAATCCCCCTCGTTTCAAAAACTACACCTTTGGCGTTGGTGCTGACCTCGTCGCTCTGGCTGGACCATGTCGTATATCGAAGGAACCAGCACGAGACGTACTTTGGTCGGAGTTGTCTGACCTATGCCAAGCATTAGCCCTAAGTCCAGTGTCTTCTCGAAATCTTTTATCAAATAATCCCAGAGTTCAAGGTAGGAATTCTCTGCTTCTCGTCGCGTTAAATCCGTCATCAACATCTTACCATACTGCGAAGTGGTATTCATTTAACAGAGACCGCTTGAACAGGCCGAGTGGAATACCCTTCGAAGCTACACGCCTCGCGTCTGAACCATACTCGACTTTGGAAGTGTATTTCACCCCGACTGTGTCAGGACCTTTTTGAGCCCTTCCACCCCACCCCAGAACTGCTTTTCCAAAACCTCCGATACTTGCGTTGCATACATGCCAATGAAATCATGCCCTTGTTGCACTCGTTTTTCCTGATCTTCCTGGATCACTCGTTTGTCTTTGAGGGAAATTTACTTCAACTCCGGGAGTCTCTCGAGTACTTTCCAGGGTTCTCTCCGGATATAAGGAAACTTTCCATTCGCATGCATCAGCCTGAAGCCATCTTTAACAGATTCGTCGCCGAACTGTGTTTTGTCCTCAGATCTCCTTGGACGTGAACGCCCTCACACATTTATCTCGCACACAGGGCTTGACTCAGCTCTCCTTTGCATCGAGTGCCACATTATCTGTCACTCCTTCCGATGCACTTCTCAACGTTGCATGAGCTGAAATATTTTCCGAGTCCTATATCCAGCTACCTGCCTTTTTTTCACCGTCGAAATCAGCAGCGGCCCTTCCAAGCAGAACATCACATCCTTAGCCGCTCTGCAGCAGTCCGGCGTCAGCGACTCGATCACGAGGTTGAGGTTGACCCAAGTTCATCACTCACTTGCCAATCTTCAATTGGATCCTCCTGTACTTGCTGCTGACTACTTGCTGTCTAGCATGGCCATCAGCAACCTCCATCGCATAGTTCTCAATCCTGGGTGGAACGTGGGCTTGACAGACAGCGACCTGCTGACGCTGGCATCGGCATGGCCCTAACTAGAACATCTCCTCATAAAGGGGATGGCAAACCTTTGGGTGGGATTACGCCAGACGGACTCGTGCGCCTCTTGCAGACATGTCGGTCGCTCAGTCGACTATCCCTCACCATCGACACACGAGACTATACCGACATCCCCCCCGCGCGATCGCCCGCGACCCTCGGATTGGCCCCGTCTCCCTCGGTTTCAATCAATGTCATCGACATGGGGTCGTGTCAGCCACGGCCGCTTTCTTCGCCAACATCGGTCCCGTCTACCCGATTTTCGTTGAGCGCCTGGAGGAGTTGGGCATTTACGTGGCGTTTGAACAAACAGGTGTGTGCTGGCCGCTGGAACGATGTATATGTTCGGGCGGGCGGGGCTGTCGCGCAACATTTCGTCGTCTCGCTTTTCGGATCGTTTCAAAAATTGTTCCTGTTGGTCATTTGTGCGTCTTTCTCCAGGCCTTTTTTCGCACATCTTTTCCGCCAGAGGATGAACTACGTGATCGATTGATTTCTCGAGATAGATATCGTATATGAAAGTTCGATCGTAGATGTACCTTTGGTCCTCTTCACATGAGGCATACTATCACGAATCTGTCGCGACACGATGCTACTATAATACGAGAGCGCTAGAGCGGATTGTCATCGTCCTTGAGGTGCTCGCCAACGATGCGAGATTATTATTTTTTCCACGCCATCAAGTTGTGTCGTCAGCGAGAGTGCCGACGCATCGGCGAACAGGTACTGGAAGGATTCAGATTCAGAAACGCCACTGGCGCTTTAGAGAACACGGCGGATCATCACGAGCTGCCTGCATGCGAGGCGTGGGTTTAACGAGGACCCGAACACGCACAAAGGCGGAAGCAGGGCGTCTTTTCCCGAGCGTTACGTACCATTTGAAGGAATGTCCTCGGGTGAACGCGGGCCCAACTCCAGGTTGACCTGAAAAGAGAAAAAGAGAACGATGCGCGGTAAATTCGAGCGTGATCAAGTTGGCGATTGTTCTCCAAACATGCAGGAGAACCCCTGATCGACGCCTGGACGCCACAGCCATGTTTACCGTGACTCTGGCTTACACGGCGCACCGTCCTACTTTCGATCCGAGTATGTTGTGACAGGTGCGACATAGAATATCTGATTGAAAGGCTGTCAGGTTGCGCTTTAGGGAAAGACTAAGGTTGAGACGAAACGAAGGAAGATCGAGTATGGTAAGAGGGATGGCAAGCGTCCGCCGGCGACGACTCCACTGGATGTATGACATTTCGTCCTATGACCCGGCGGTGACAAAAGTGTACATGTCGTGCTCGAGGATGGTGGGGTGTCGAGATGAATGACAGAACAACGCCATAACAATTTGGACAATCCATGGATCTAGCTGCAAGTTGTCCATTTCGCACTGCGTTCACAGTACACGCTACATGGTCTCCAGAGGCCCCTGCGGCATTGGATGTATTTGATACGATCCGTAACTCGGGTGAGAGACAATAGCCTCCACTGGACCTGGCCACTTGCTTTGCGTTCGCCTTCCTCAAGCATGAGATTGGCCCAGGTTGAGTTTGTATAAACCATAGGGGAACAGAGACCCATCGAGATTAACTCAAGTCCACCCGGTTAGCCAATCTACAAGGAGGTAAAAGAGTCGTTCCTCTTCGTAAAACGGCGCTGCAAAGGTGTGAAGACCGCGCGTAACCGCAAGTGGGCAGAATCGTCATAATCGTTGCATCGTAAGCTTTGAGTGACTCCCGAGACAGCGCACAAATCGGAAGTCTTGGGCCCTTGGCAGATGACTGTAGGATGATCATGTGGACAAAGTCCCAACCCCTTGAGGAATAACAGTCCAAAAAAGGTAAGCAGTCTCAAATCCCGGCGAACGGAGTTGGTGGCGCAACGTTTGGACTAGTTCCGGTGCTGTCTTACGACCTTCTCCAAAAGCCCTCAAGCTCAACTCACGTTGATATGCATCACGCACTTCGTCTGGAAGAGATTCTTCTGAACATCTTTGGTCAATGCTACTCGCCAAGTCCAACAAGCAGGCAGCGTCCCCCCCGTGGTACTGCTGATCTCGCCGCTCTGGCCAGAACATGTCGCACATTCAAGGAGCCAGCTCTGGATGTACTTTGGACAGAGTTGGTCAACCTGTCTCCTCTCGCACGATGTCTTCCTGAAGCTTCACATCGAATATACCCAGGATATACGGTAGGGCGGTTTTTGGTTTTCACCATAAAACGTGAGTATTGATGTCATACGAAGTGGTACTCATTCAGCAGGCCGCTGAAGCAAGCCGAGTGGGATACCCTTCGAAACTACACGCGCCGCGTTCGATCCGTACTGGACTTCACGAGAGGGCTCAATTGGGACTCTGTCAAAACTGTCTTTAACCCCCCTACCCCGGATCCAATGTTCCCGAACCTTCGCATCCTGCGCTGGGAATTCATAAGAGAGACATTTCCTTTAATGCACCACCTCGCGGTCCCATCGCTGACTTCCCTCGAGATCAATTTTGTGTTCGGAGATGTTCCTCCGTTTCACAGCTTCCCCAAATCACTTGGTGATCTCTGCCCAAATATAAGGAGATTCCGGATACGCATGCGTCGTCCACAGGTCGGCTCCGACGAAGCTATATCCGGTCTGGTACGCCGCTGGACGAATTTACAGGATGTATATTGTCCCTATATCAGCTTGGACAGCGACTCCCTCTTACATCTCTCCCGCACGCCTGTCTTGACCCATCTGTCGTTCACATTGAGCGCTGCAGTAACGGACCACATCATCTCTTCCGACTCCAGACTGCTCTTCTCCAATCTGCGCGATTTGGAAATATCTTCGCAATCATTGGAGCCTATATCGAGACTGTTTTCGCATATCCGACTATCAACAGTCGAGTCGCTCACTGTCTACATCGACAGTTGTCCCCCCAAGTACATCTTCCGATCATATTTGATTGCTGTTCGGAAGAGTTGTACCCACCACTCTCTTGTCAGCCTGAAGCTGATTCAAACACGATCCCCGAGTTCTACCAGCCACGGTTTGGAGCGGTACCAGCTTACCCTTGATGACATGCGACCCTGCATGGCTTTTGACCAGCTCCGCCGGATGGACATCAACATCGCATCCACCGTGAATCTGACAGACGGTGACCTCCTCTCTTTGGCGTCTGCGTGCCCCCATCTAGAACATCTCCTCATAAACGAGGAGTGGGGTTGGAAACTCGACACTGTGGGTGGGATTACACTAGATGGCCTCTTCCAGCTTCTCCAGAGACTCAGATCGCTGCGTTCCTTTTGTCTCGCCATCAACACGTGGGGCTACACGAAGGTCTCTCCAGCTCTCGAGTCGGCTTGGATCGCTGGGATCATCCCGCGAACGCCCTTGTCCGTGAATGTGGCTGACTCGCTCATTCACCCCGAGTCTGTCGAGGCATTGGCGGATTTCTTTGGGCGGATCATGCAGCAGCATGTTAACTCTTCCTCTCGGTCTTGGTGCACTTCTGCGATGGCAGATCGTCTTGATTCGGAGATTTCGAGAAAGCTGTGGGAGGATGTGTTTGTAAAAGCCCATGAGAGGGCCAGGGCCCACCCTCAGAGTTGGCCGACGATCTCTTAGAGACCCTGAACGACAAGCAAGCGCAAGGAGACCAGAGGTCATGATCTTGTATCGAAGAAGACAGAATGTGGTGCAGGGCGTTTTGTATTTTCGACTTGATCTGGGTTCTGTCGTTGTATGCCTTTCACTTTTCTCGCTGTCTGCGACCTAATGGTGTATCATATCTTCCGAGTTGTCTACTGGGTTTGACGTCTTGCTTCCTCGCACATGTAGTTTTAATGTTTTAATGTACCACACTTTCTGTACGACACGTCGTGTAGTTGTTTGCTGTCTGGTGCAGTATGTCCAGACGAGATGCCACCCAAGAGAACTTGGCCAATAGAATAAGGGTCGAGCCGAGACCTGAAGCGGACAAAAGAGACTATGACCGGTGACCATGCACGAGTTCCTCCAGCGAAGTGCCAGAAGCAATCTGAAATTCGTCCGTCCCCCTACTTATCATTTTCCCACCTTTCTTCGACATACGACCCCGTGCACGAACGGCCTCAGTCATTCGTTTTTCCGCGTCACCCGTGCGTTCAGATACACCCATGTCGCGTGGGTTCTGACCGCTAGCTGTGCGAGCAGATTTGGGAGTCTTGAGTTTGGTGGCCTTGGGGTGGTTGCCTTTCTTGCCGCCCTCAGTGATATTTTTTGGTGCTTCTCGAAGCGCAAATGCTTTTGCCAGATGCCCAATATGCAGATTGCGGACATGGAACATGTGTTTCTCGTCCGTAGGATGCGTCGAATAGGCCCTCATATGTGAGAAGAAGGCTCTTCGTGCAAGTTCCGAATGCTAGGTAGTTTGCGTGAACGAGAGAAGATGGCGAGGAAAAACGGATACAGACTTCTTTTCTTCGTAACACCCACCGCTCGAACGAGAGCTGCACGTCGGTCGCGCGGGCCTCGTACTCGGAACCTTTGCCTCCGAAGCCCTTGGCCAGTACGCTTTCGACGCTCGTTCCCTCGAGCGAGACGTTTGCCTTTTGGTCTTTGTCTGAGTTGTTGATCAGAGTACCCCGCATCTTCCTTTCCAGCCACTTTACCCACTCAGATTCACTCGGAGCGACTATGCTCCATGCCTCTCCTCCCTTCCCTGCGCGTGCAGTACGCCCAACTCGGTGCACGTACTCAGTCGCTCCGCCTTCGGTGGGTAGGTCGTACTGGATGACGGCACGTACGAGTGGCAAGTCGAGGCCGCGAGATGCAACAGATGTACAAAGAAGGACAGAGGATGATGTAGAAGGTTGTTTAGCCTTGCCGGACGTCGTAGATGAGAAGCCGCGAAGAGATGCAAGACGGGTTGGTGTAGGAAGAGAACCGTGAAGTCGATAGATATGGGTATCGGGGAGAAGGGGAGATTGCACTGATACGTTTTTACCTTTCTCAGTACCTTCTTCCTCCGAGGAAAGTTCGCCCCCATCAGCCTTTTCACCGTCGGTATCAGAGTCTCCTGGTTCAGATTCTCCATCTCTCATTTTTGAGCCGCCCAGTAATTGCCAATGGAAATCGACAGAATCGGTGCAACTAAGGAACACAATGATTTTCGAACCTTTTCTTGCTTGATTTTGGGAAAGGATGGAGCGCAGGAGGGCAACGAGCGCGACTAGCCGCAGTTTTAGAGGTACAACAACGTACTTTTGGGCAAGCTGAGCGGGTGGAGTGAAGTTTTCAGACGACGAAGCTAGCGGAAAAGCATTCTGTTGATGCGAGGTTTGTTCCTTCTCGGTATCGAATGCTTTGATCATGATAGGGTTTACCAGTGTTGTACCTGCCAGTTTCTGTACGTCTTCTCGGATCGTTGCGGAACAAAGTATGGTCCGTCTTCTGCGTTCCCAATCCCAGCCACCAACTTCCAAGCTCTTTCCCTCGTTGACAGCCTGGACAGCTAATTTACGACGGCCATCCAGTCCTTGGATAATACCCCTGATCGTTTCCTCAAAGCCAAGTTCCATCAGCCGATCTGCTTCGTCGAGTACCAACCATCTGCATTTTCCGACGTTAAACGAGGAAGTATTCTGCAAGTGATCAAGCAACCGCCCTGGTGTCGATACAAGTATCGGAATACCTTTCCTCAAGCGTGCTTTTTCATGGGCCCGAGTTGCCCCACCGGAGAGCAAGCCTGAGACGAGCCAGCGCGTATATCGCGTAGACGACTCGGCATCGTCGGTTTCGCCATCGGGTCTGAGTTTGAGTTTAAGGAGGTGCTCGAGGACGTCTGAGATTTGTTTCGCGAGTTCGCGGGTAGGAGCGATAATAACGGCGAGTGTACCTATAGACCGGTCGATGTAGGAGTGGGTACTCAAGGGAAAGAGGTCATGGATGATGGGGAGGAGGAACGAAAGGGTCTTTCCCGACCCGGTCTGGGATTGTATGAACACGTCTCGTTCTGCCATGTCTTCCGAAGGAGGATTGGTAAACACGGGAAGGACAGCTCGTTGGATAGACGTGGGTTTTGTAACTCCTATTTTAGACTCTAGATGGGAGACCAGCAATGGGTGGAGTCCAAGCTCCGAAAACCCAGAGGAGGACGCGAGTGGGGCATTACTGGGCTGGGAAGGGGCTTTGGTATCAGACTTGCGCTCTGGGGCGTCAATCTTTGGGTTGTAGGAGAATAAAGAGGATATAATTTGTGTCGGAGGCTTGGGTGCGCCAGCATGCCGGTCATCTGCGGACACAGCACCTCGATCTACTTGTTCATCCCGCCGGGGTCGCTTTGCTGGCCGGGGAGAGTTGGCTTCAATTGCATCGGAGTCGTCATCTAGAGCTGGTGCTGGAGGGACCTGACGTGCAGATCCCTTCACCTTCCTCTTTTGCGCTCGTTTGGTCTTTAACCTGACTACACCTCGATCATAGATGCTTTCGGCGCATTGCATATGCTCACCTGTCAGTCCACCGACCAGATTTCTTGCTAGAGATATGCTTCGCTGAGACCGGAGCGTCAGTGGCGATGTTTAGGACGAGCCCATCGTCCATCTCTTTTTTCTCGCTTCTCGATAAGCCTGGGTGTGTTAGCCTCTAGTATCTGGGTACTCTTCGTGCAGAGTTGTCTTCGAGAATGAAGTTCGACCAAAAAAGAAGTTTGTTCTCACGTTTGTCGTATAGACTTGTCAACGCCACGTACTGCGTCTACATTTCTCACTTGACGAACAGCTTGTGGCTATCATGTTTGGTCGCATCTCTCTTGCGTTCATTATAGTATCCATCGCCGCTTTCTTTTGCGCGCAATCTGCAGACGCCGCGAAAGGCCCGAGGATCACGCACAAGGTCTACTTTGACATTAAGCATGGCGACAAGGAACTGGGACGGGGTGAGTGTCGTATGAGAATATCAAGAAATATTGACAGGCTGAATGACACCACCTAAAAGTCGTGATGGGTCTGTATGGTGGTGTAAGTGTTCCCTTCTTTCCCGTCGTGCTCTTCGAATGGGGACTCAACGAGATCATTCACAGACTGTTCCAAAGACTGTCGAGAACTTCCGCGCTTTGGCGACCGGAAAGGACAAGACGGGTGCCGAGCTTGGTTATGGCTACAAGGGCTCCAAGTTCCATCGCGTCATCAAAAACTTCATGCAAGTCCTTCTTGAATTCATCATGTTCTTACAGCTTGGTGACACGTTTCCTCCCTCTAGGATCCAGGGTGGAGACTTCAGTACGCCAAGATTTCGTTTGACAGAGTATGTTTATCTGACCATGTTCCAATACCCACAGCTCGCGGTGACGGTACAGGTGGCAAGGTTTGTACTCCGATGCTATTATTGTGTTAGATTCTCATTTCTGTCGCTCAGTCTATCTATGGTGACAGGTTCAACGATGAGAACTTGTGAGTTATGAGGAACTCGTGGGTTTCTGTCTGATTCAAACACTCCATTAGCAAACTCAAGCACACCGGTCCTGGCACGCTTTCCATGGCCAACGCGGGTAAGGACACGAATGGTATGTTTGTCCCAAATTTATTCCTGTAACTTGTGTCTAATGGAGCTTCTGTTTAGGCTCACAATTCGTAAGGTCCATGGCCTTTGGGTAGCTTGTAGACTAACTGTATATTAGTTCCTTTGCACGATTGTCACTAGCTGGCTGGACGGTAAACACGTGGGTCGCGATGCACTTCCCTTTTCGAGGGTCGCTAATCCTGCATTCGTAGGTTGTCTTTGGCAAGGTCGTAGAAGGGATGGATATCGTCTATGCTATTGGTGTGTTCCTTTTGTCTACGTTGCTCACATGTCACGCTCACCCGTCGTGCAGAGGATGTTCCAAAGGGTAGTAGTGATCGACCCTTGGAGGACGTTGTTATCTATGATTCTGGAGAGGTTTGTTAGAGTAGCCAAAATCGTTATTATTTACTGACGAACTTTCCGCAGTTGCCCGTAGAGTCTGTTGTTGACGGACAAGGAAACGAGGTACCACTCCGCGCTGAGCTATAGTTCAGCCGCCCATGTTTTCCTTGGCGCATCATGTCAATAATAAAATATCTGTCGTTTGTCCAACAGGATCTCGAAGATGAGCCTAATGTTGCTCCCGTAATCCCATTCCCTATCGTGAAGCCGACAGATGCTGCACCCACAGCTCCAATAGTGAATTCGCACGTTGAGGGCGACGCAATGGCTGAGGAGGCTGTGAGCCCTTCGCCGCCGTACCTGTGGTACGCCGGCATCGTCTTTTTCATGTTGACCGTGCCCTGCGCTGTTTTCATTTGCGGAGGAACGCGGTTTACGTTGCTGCGTCGTCTCGTTCACAAAACAAGGACTGGGGGCTACCGCCGTGTCAGCGTCGACGATGTGGAGAAGTAGATACATTGGAAAGTGCAAAGCCACGTTTCCTGTTGTTGAAAGCCGCACTATTATATATTCCACCCGCTTTGATACTGTTGTTACTCGATGCCTGTCCGACCGGATCACGTGAAATCGAGCTGACGTCGCTGTCATCGTCGTAGTTCCGTTTGTACCACAACCGTGATGACGATCAGCATCAACACCCGACAAGCCGCCTTCATAACCCTCACGCTCGTCCTCTTCCTCGGCACTGTCTACTCCATCAAGAACAACACCTATCTCGACACCTCCAACCCCCTCCTCACCCACCTCCCCCATCCCCTCCAGAAATCCCACTACTTTGCCAGCAAATCCAACATCCTCAACGTCTGGTTCATCAAACGTGCCTGGGGCTGGACATCCTTTGCATTTCTCTTCCTCTGGCTCACCAGCCCGCGGCGCACCCAAACCCTCTCGCGTGTATTCCAATGGAGCCTCGCCTCCCTCGCCTGGCTCGCGTTCACGAGCTGGTTTTTTGGCCCCGCGCTCATCGAACGGTTCATCGTGCTCTCCGGGGGCGAATGCACCGTCACACTCCCATCCGGCGCCGCCTTTGACGTCCCGCACGAATACTGCCTCACCAAAGTCCGGCTCTCGCCCGTCACGCATCCGGGGTTGTTTGCATCCCCGTTGGTGCTCCCCGAGGGGCCGTGGAGCACGATGCCGAGGCTACGGAGGGGGCATGATGTGTCCGGACACGTGTTTTTACTGACCATGTCGATCTTGTTTCTTGCGGACCAGTTGACGCCGTCGTTGCGTGCCGCGTGGTGGCCGCGGATGCATACGTGGGCGGTGATGGCGACGGTGGGTCTCGTGACCATTTGGTTGTTTGCGCTTGGGACGACGAGCGTGTATTTCCATACGCCGTTGGAGAAGCTGACGGGGTACCGTGAGTAGCTTGTTGCGCTGCGTGTAGTATGCCGCTGACCTGTTTTCACAGTGCTCGGGCTGGCAGGGCACAGCTTAACGTTGTTGCTCTGATGTATGCACAGTGCAATGGTGATGGACGCCTACAAGGCATGTACTTAAACTGTTTGTTGTGGATGGGTGTATGCTCGACGACGTAGTCTTCCATCGAACCTCATGCGGTGCATTTTGGAACCAAGTACAATTTAATTAGACTGAGCCATATAACAATCTCATAATGCATCGAGTTATTTTCCTACCCATTTGTCACATACCATTAGCTAGGTTTTGGTAGTAGTTTCTTAACGCATAGAATGCGTTGAGATAATCTACTGTAGATCCCACGGGGAGGGCGGGTTAGGTGGAGGACGTGGTAGACGGGGAGCCACAAGAGGCGTTCCTCGAGTTCGGGAAGGATGCCGATCGTGTCTGCTCACTGCCGTCTCGAATTAGAGCGAGAGAGCCACCGAGGCAGGGGCTGACTGAGCGACTGGCATTGGAGATGAGCGAGATCCCCTCGGAGTTGTTCCATGTCCCATTAGCCGTATCGCCCACCATCTGACCGATCCCTGTGATACGTTATTATGTATACCTTCAGGACGTACGAAGAACCGCTATGTGCATCGGGGTCGCACGCGCTGCAATCTGACATAGTTTCTCCGTGACCCACTTTGAATTTCGAAACTGTTGCGGGGGTGAGCAATGCACGTGACGATCGTATGGTATGGTATATGCGTACCTGATGTGCCCAAGTTGAAATTGACCGCCCAGGCGTTCTGGAGTGACGAGGTGAAGCGAGGCAGGTTAAAGAGGTACGATGCGGACGTACGTGGATGATCACCGTCACTCTGGTGTGCGATCTAGCGGCAACTTTTTCGTCGAGACCCAACTGGATCGCCCTCAGAATATGCGTCCCGTACGGGAGGAACACGAGCGCCTTGGCTAAGAGTTAGGGATACGAAGGTGTGTCACGGTCGGTGTTGCTCGATCGAGACGAGGTTGGTCTTTTCACCATTGACCTGTTGGGTTTGGGGATGAGCAGAGGTGCAGAGGGTGATAAGAGGGATGTACCATGACGAGTGTATCGTCCATCCGGCCAACGAACTTGTAGGCATCGGGGATTGTAGGATGTTTGATGAAGAGATCTTTGGTCGCGTAAGACCCATCTGGTTGGTTGGACATCACCTACTAGACAGTCAGCACGCAGGTTGAAGAAAGTGGATAGGACTCGCTTTAGTGTGCCATCTGTCCAAGATGTAGAGCTCATAGGTGTCACTGCCGCGGGTTCGAAGCGCATATATTCGTGTACGCTGGTGTGGATGCTGGGACCCTTTGCGTGGACCCAGTTCCACCCCTTGTCTATTTTGAAATCGCGGAAGGAGGTCGGCATCTCACAAGACCCAAGTGAAAGGTGCAAAGGGAAAGGACGCACTGAGCCCACAATGGCCCACCAAAGGGGCGCCTTCCGAGACGAGAAAGTCACCCAGCTCGTCTGGACGAGCGCTCCATGACCCGCCAGCGCCGGGTAACACTGGCACTCATATCTTGTCCCTGATCACTTGGATGGCTTCATTGAAAGATGACCCCAAACTTTGAATATTCACTTACTTTTCCAGGTTAGATGCCCACCCATCCTCCTCGACGTCCGGTCCTATTCGGACCTGGCAAATGGCTGACAGACCATGTCAGCCGCCCGAGGCCATAAAACTGACTCTCTTGCCCACCTTACTTTTGCTACTCTTCGATATGCAATTCTTCCGGCTCCTCCACCGTCAGACAAAGTCAGAGGGTGACGTATCCACCTTGCTGTTCCCGCAAGGCTCGGCGGCGGTCACTGCCCCCGTCTTCGTCCCTCTTCAAGGGTCTCTCCCCTCGTTCGACCCCACCCGCGAGCTCTACGCCTCGCCCCCCCACTCCGTTCAAAGCCCAATGGACCCGGATCCCATGGATAAGCTCAATGTCCGAATCATCGAACTGGAAGCGCAGATTGTCCATCTCCAGGACGAACGCTCTACCCTCGAACAAGACCTCGTCGACTACCGTACCGACCTCCTCCATACCCGCACTGAGCTCTACTCCGAGATGCTCCGTGGTTCTCGCCACCAACAACGGACCATGGACGACTTTAGGACGATCCAGAAGCTCGAGGCGAGGCATCAGCGCTTTTGCACCCTCTTGGTCGACATTGGTATACCTCGCTCGACTGTCGACGTGATTTGCCAAGCCATTCAGTCAGGAAACGGATCCCCTGACGACATCCTCGTGGACGCCGTCAAGCATGCCATGAATGACGATAGCACTCTCTTGGCTAGGCTCAAGCCCATCGTCAAGGACGAACGTACCCCCGAGCACTACCAGTCCGCGCTCAACTTGACGTTGAGCATTCGCAAGGAACTCAAGTCTCAAAAGAAAAGGTCCAAGTTTTGGAAGAAGCTCGCTCAGGAAGACGATCGACACACAAGCACTATCACGCCTTCTCCGTCGGACATTTCATCCATTCACCAAGACCTTTCTCCAGAGAGGCAGAGTGCATTGGATGCCCTTGTCGCTCGCCGTCGCGCAGCCAGGTATCCAGAGAACACCGAGGGCGACGTTTTCGGAGGTCAACGAAGAGAATCGGCATTGGACACGCTGGCCAGTTCTCTCGCATCTCGTCCGCGTCGCTCTATTCAGGGTGACCCGAGGCTTTCCTCGTCGTTCTCCTCTTCTTCTGCTTCTTCTGCTTCGACGACCTATCTCTCCTACCTTCGGATTCCCAGAGAAGCTACCACTGAGACGCCAACTATACCATCACGTCTCCCATCCACTCTATCCACCTCTCTGCGCCGTTCCTCCAGAAGCTCCTCCCAGTCAGTCGTCCTCGGCAACATTAGCCTAAACGTCTCGCGCACTTCCTCCGTCGACCCCACACTCCCAGAAGAAACAGAACAGGACACGAACGCTGACACTGGTCCCGCATCTACGGTAACCCATAGCCAAGATCTCCTTCAGGTTCGCATTTCGTTCCTCTTCCCTGTGCCTCATCTTTCACTAGCGCATAATTCTTTCCCCTTCCTTTCTAGAACGACAGACGTGCCTCTCAAGGACACGGACACCGTCGCATGTCCTCGACTGCTTCGAGGCGTTCAGCACCTAGACACTCGACTCGCTCTTCCTTCCGTCTCTCCGCGTTCTCGCGCGTCCTGACAGGACCCGACTCAGACATCTCTGGAAACACCGCCATCGACACACCGTCATTCCACACGCCCGACATGCGTCTCTCGGACCTCGGGACAAGCACCAGCTCCGATTCGGATACGCCTGCGTTGAGCGAAGACACCCCGTTCAACGATACGCGTGCGCTGCCCAAGTATGGAGTCGACACTCCGTTATCACCGACGGAATTGGAGCCGCGAGTGGCACCGACGCCGTTGTGTGGGTCTGTTGCCTGTAAACCTCTGGGTTGCAATACGTGCCCACACGACACACGGTTCTCGGAGCACCTGGATTGTTCCATGTCGATGGCAACGTCGGTCTCGACTTGCGTGTCTGCGTCCGAGTCAAGCACTCATTCACAAGACGGCCACGACCTCGAGCATGGACGCGAACAAGAGGACAATCATGCGCATACAGATACGAGCACGGGGACCATACCCCTGGGCGAATCTAACGACTCCCTCTTCACCACTTCGGCCTCGGCCTCTGCGTCCTCCTCCATCACTGCGAACGAAATGTCTGCGCCGACGACACCTCCTACCCCCAGTCCCAGCCCCGTTCCCAGTCCCAGCCTCGGTGCGACTCCATCCACCGGCAAGGCGTCCGTCGGACGCAGCATGCTCCCCGTACTCGCGAAACATCTCAGACGGCTCTCGCTCTCGGGGACGTCTCCAGATCGCGAACGGCTCGTGGATAAGCTGCGCGGGTTGCGTTCGCTGTCCAGGTCTAGCCTTAGGTCCAGGTCCAGGTCAGGGTCCGGATCCGAGTCGGGGTCAGGATCGGGGTCGCCGCTCGCTAGCGTGTGGCGAGGATCTCCTGCCCGCTCCGAGTCGAGCAGGAGTGATAATCTCACCCCGAGTCCGAGCCCCGTCAAGGGGTCTGGAATCCCAGTGTTGCAGAGACGGATGACGATTCGCGCGCGGAGGACGTCGGTGAGGAAGGTCTAGTGGGGTGCATCGATTTTAGCCCTTTTTTTTGTCGGTTTCGTTGGACTCGCGCGCGCGGTGGACGAGCGGTTTTGGCGTGGTGATGGATGCTTTTTTTGTTGTACATATTATGCGGCATTTTTATTTCGTGAGTCTACTTTCCTCGATGTCTCGTATCCAAGCATTCTCGTATCCCAGCGCACTATCAAATGCACATTGCACCGCAATGATTGCGAAGGGTTGTCTGAATCAGTGTTGTTCCAGACCACATCTCTATATATCAAGCACCTTATATTACACAGTGATTTGATTTACTTTTGAGCAGACATATTTTCGGAAAGTCAACACAATAGAGTATTAATAAGAAACCATATTCATTTGTTGTTTGTTATGAAGGGTGTCTTTGGGATGTAATATTGTCTTTTATGAAGTATCTATTATGAAATGACGTGGTGGCAGGAGGAAGGATTATGAACTAGGAACAGAACGTAGTCTTTGGCTCATGCTTGGGGATCAGTGGCGAGGAGAAAGAAAGGAATGATGTATTGGTTGTAATGTGACAAACCTCTGTGACTACAATCGTGCCTCGCTACGTAACAGAGCCGCACAATATGCCGGAAAAATCTGCTTGCCTATAAGAACATTGGTAAAGAATCATCAAACATGAGAACCGTGCTCAGAGCTCGGCGGACGGGGCAGTGAAGTATGGATCGGTATGTCCTGCTGTGAGTCTTGCGGAATCCCTGCCTGGAATGTCATTTCATCCTGTGCTGTGGTTACCGTGGGATCGCGTGGGATACGGTCACGACCAGTTTTCCCAACTTGAACTTGCACGAGGATCAAGAGATGATTCAATACCTGCCAAAAGACAGCAACTCAGTGTGCGCCACAGGAGGGGTGACAGCCCTTACGACCAGTTGACAAATGACGTCGAGTCCAGTCAACGCGGCCGGGCCATTCGATGCGAAAAGCGCAACCACAAAGGCACTGGCGACCACGGTAAAGGCGCCCGATTCGACGACCAGATATATTGAGGACGCGAATCGATTGGTTGACGTGGCCGTCAACGAGGCAATTGTTCGACTCATCCGCCAGAGACGAACCACAATTGCCCCCGAGACGGACACGTTGAGAGTCAATCCGATCACCCATGCTGCTATAATGAGAGAGGTCGTAACTGAACCGTACAACCCATCGTTCGGGAGTGCAGACACGGCCGAGGCTGCAAAAGCGGAACCTAACAAAATGTCAGTGAGCATATCAAAGACAGCGAGGAGTTCACGAACCCACGAACGCAGCTGCTAATATGATCTGTGAGGCAGTCTCAGTAAATACCACGGATAACGCCTATGATTGGTTACGTACTGGAAATACGGTGACCCTCCAATCGTACATGAAAACCACACAAAGTCACCAAATCTCATTGATAACAAGTGCGCATCTCAGTACTCCGCATCATCGTAACCATCGTGAACTTACAAGAATAAAGTTATGGGCAAGCAGCTTTACTATTCTCATGAGCATAACTTTAGTATACGAGCATACAAGCGTTGCATACCAGAGTGTCATACACATTGTTCTTGACCAGGCGCGGTGTGGTGGTATAGTCGAGCCAATATGTCGTGGAGTAGTTGGGTACATCGTCTGGTGCATAGATGAACGCGTCGAGCAATTGTTGTAGAGATGCCCCGACATGAACAGTGGCGAGAAGGAAGAGTATCGTAGACATCACTAAGAGTCCCCTATCGATCACACATGATCAGTGATGTGCAACTCAAGCGGGATGGCCTGGAACCTACCAACGCAGAGTAGCGTTCTTCCCTCCACGGAAGAGAGTTAACATGTGTAGTCCGTACATGACGCAGCTACAAGTTCATTGGTACAGCTCGTCACAGCAACTCGGACTTACTTGACACCTGTGAGCGTGCGAGTATCAGTGGGAGATACGCTGTAAAGGCAACACAAGACACACCGTACAACACAGTCTCAACCCATATCCCGATTATTGATATTTTGCCCATGGGAGGAAGCGCAGTACTCGCGGTCGCCATCTTGACCCAAACAACCCCGCCCACACATCTATTTAACATGCTCCTGGATGTGTAAATTTTTAAAGATCCGCCACCGAAGTTCTGCCACACGCATCATATCATCTCCTGAATGCATGGCATTGAGATTATGAATAACCCGCGCGTTGCGGGACAAAGCATGCACGTTGGCCAGCATTGAACTCTATGCATTTTCAGTATGACTATGCTGTAGCGCCGAGCTACGAGGCCATGATA
>JBBPNN010000684.1:0-17961 GCA_038090935.1 Hortiboletus campestris | reverse complement strand
GTGATTGCGGGGCGCTTCGCGCCCCGGTTTGGGGTTAGGCATTGCAACAGTTTTGCACCTCACTGTAGTTGTTACCTCAAATTGATTAGATCCAGAATGTCAGGATGCTTGTGGATCTGACAATTGTCCATAACGATTATGGAATTGGGTGCAGGATATGGTTGCATTTGGTCAAGCAAGCCTTCAATAAATTTGGTGAATGTTGTGGTACAGAACAATTCTTCAACAATGTCACAGTGAATGATACCATCATTCAATGAAAGCACAGGGAAAAAGGAAAACCTGCGTAATGATCAGCAATAAGAAAATCCAAAAACAAGTGGACTGACTGATGACCACAAACAAAAAATGCCTTATGTTGTGCCTTTGTTCCTCTGCTTGACCAAGCTCAACCACAGTATGTTGTACAGCAATCAACTGAACTTTCATCAACAAATACCAGTTGCTCTGCCTGATACTCTCCAATCCAAGTGATGTATTCAAGACACTTTTGTACTGATCGTTCTGCTGCAACATGCGAGACCTGGGGAAAACATACATCAGTCATCATACTAGTGATGAATTTATACTACTCACCTTTTTCATTGTAAACCCCACTCTATGAAGTGCATGCCAGACTGTTGAACATGAGACTTCAACACCACAAGATGTTGCCAACATCTCCTGCAGCTCGTCGAGATACAAGTCTGGAGTCTTTTGAATGCTGCCTAGTAAAAACTGTGAAGCCATTGTTATTTGCACAAGTTCCTGGATACTAGTTAGATCATACCTCGATGTCAACATCTCATAGGTGATGGTTATTCATTGTGTTGCTTTCATCTGAATCCTGGTCCTTGGGCTGGTCCAAGATCATCCCATGGATGTTGAAGTGCAAAATGATACACCTGATCAAGCAGGTGGACAGTTCAAGCCATGTTGCGATCTGGTTGTGATTGAGTAACCTAGAGAGTTGTATGACAGCCCACTACAGATCAGGAGGGACTTTTCAACCTTGTCCTGTGTCTGTGAAGTGCTTTTGAGCACTCATTCAGGTTGAAAGACAGGAAACTTACTTGAGCTCGAAATTCCAGAGCCATCAAAATTCCAAAAAATCCAAACTTCAAATTTTGCAACTGGTCAACTCGGGATGGATTCCTGGGGCTTGTAGGAGTTGAATGGTACAGCTATCATTGAATTCTGAGGGCACATTGAGGCAGTATGGAGGAAAGAGGTTGAGGCATGTTTTTATGACTAATTTTCCCACGTGGCCAAGTTGCCTGAAAAAGATAGTAACCAGCAGGTAAAAAATTCTGGAAAAAATAGGGATACATATGTAGGTCATAGTGGGGGCTATCTAACCCTAGAGTATTGAAGAATATGGTCCATGAGAAGGTGGGGAAATTTCACTTCTTGAGCATCTGATTTACTATGTACATGTATGAAACAGGTTTCATGCAGGTCACCACAATGTTATTGAACAAATTTTTGGCATCATGAAACACTGCTTCCAAATCCTTCTTCTCCCTTTGGAATATAATCTGAAAGTTCAAGCTCAACTCCCCACTGCCCTTGCAGCACTCAACAACTTCATCCAAATCCATAAACCAGCCCAGCCTGAGGGTACATGTGAGGATGATATCTCTGGTGACCAAGAAGACAAAGAGGTCTGGAATGACATGGATGAGGTCAAGGTCAATGAAGACAAGGATGGCACCAATATTGCACAGCACCTTGAGCCTGGGAACAATGGTGCTGCAAATACCAGGATGAGAGAGCACAACAAGGCAAGCACTATGCAGAATGCTATTGCACAGCAGATGTGGGACAATTATCAGCTTTTGTTGTCAAACCATCCTGATTTGCAGGACACAGATGATGATGGAAATGGGGATGACACTAACACTGATATTGATGCAGACATGGACAATATATAGCTTCATCCTTTCATGTTCAAGAATACATATGTATTCAATTGCACTACATAGTACATCTACAATATTGATAGAACAGCTACATCTGGTCCATGCTACTGGTACTCGGTCCTGGATCCCTAGGGTGCTGTTCTTGGTACAAATTGGTGACAAAAGAGAGACAAGCTTCATTATCAGAAAGTGCAGTGTATACAGCAGTGATGGCAGAGTTTAACAAAATCTGCATAGCTAAAAATCATACATCTCTTGTTGGTATATCCTCCTAATTGGAAACCTGTACAATCATGTCTTGAACAGTCTTGAGTGGGTCAACAAAATTACTGCCAATGTTGTCATTAATGTGCCAGAGGGAAGAATTGATAGATTGGAGAACAATGCCAGTTGGATTGCTCCAGCTCTTGCCTGCAATAGCCCCACTGCTGGTTTCACTTTCAGCAGCCTGGCTGATATCCAAGATATGGCTTTGTTTGTTGTTGGAGGTAGAGGGGGGTGAGGTGAGCATAAGATCATCTGATGGTAGCATTGAAAGAGCACATTTTTTACTAGACCTGCCAGCAAAAGATGCAGCTCTGGACAAGCTGGAGAGAATTGTGGCAGGCAAGCTGGAAGGCAATGTAGCAGATGTGCTGGGAGGTAGTGTAGCAGACAAGCTGGGGGAAATTGTAGCAGACAAGCTTGAAGGAGATGTGGCATTACTTGGCTGGGCCAATGTGTTGCTGCTAGTGTCGGCACAATAGCTTGAGAAACCTCTGCTGCCACTGCCTAGAAGAATGTCATCCATTTTCTCAAGGTGTGTCCAGCCCTGGTTTCAGAACTCTTTCATCACTGAATTTTGTGGAAGGGTTAGCTCATCAATTAATATATCAGTGTAGAATGTACTTTTTCAATGAACACATTGAATACCTCCTCAGCCACAGCTCCCTGAATGTTTGCTCCTCTCTGATTATTCCAATGAATGCCCAACTTTTCATGCCAAGCAAAGATCATTGCATGAGTGATTTTTATCTGAAAATCACATCAGGCTAGGCAGAGATCATGCAATATGGAGAATGTACATGCCTCCATTTATATTTCACACTCTTTGCAATTTTGGGCTTACTACCTTGCAGAAAGGGCCTGAGATGGGCTGCTGCTGCATCAAACATTGTATTTTTGAAAGATCAGGCATCTGTGCACTCAGAGCAATGCTCATGAGAGAAATATACCAGCATGTTGATTTCTTTGAGAGTCCACCCTACCCTATCCCCTGACTGCATATCTTGAGCTATGATCTTCACAGTTTGATCCATAAGACCAAGTAGAGCACAAATTTTGTAGTAGATGTAGTAGCAATGGTTATCAGCATGGAGAAGACAAGGATCAGGTGCAATCATTTGAATAGGGTTATGGATGAAGACTAGCTCAAGTTCAATCTCCATTCCAACTTCCACATTCCCAGGAGCTAACCAAACAGAAACAATCAGCAAAAGTGTTGAACAATCATGCATCTGAACAAGCTCTAATGTTCATTGTTGACCTTTTCCATGAATTTGAGCTTGGAGTCTGGAAGGCTGTTTTTATGCACTTGATGCACATTTTGTATGCTGCAGGAGGAACAGCAGTTCACTCAGGGTCATCATATAGCTGCACTAGTGGCCAAGCATTGCCATGCAATCTCTGCTCCACATCCAAAGGTAAAGAAATTGAATCTCTCAACATACAAGTTTCACACACTTGGAGATTATCTAAACACAATTCATCAGTACAAAACAATAGACAATTATACCACCCAAACTGTAAGTTTGATTTCACATGTTCTCAACCAATACTCAGTAGTTTTTAGGGTGAACTTGAGCACTGCCATGTACAATAAATAGTGTTTTAAAGTCCAGTCCACAACTACAAAAAAGACTGGCAACTGGACTGGACTGCAGTTCAACCAGTTGTTAGTTGCCTGGTTTTCCAAAATCAAAAAGACTGGTCAGGACTGGTTGCAACTGGTGTGCAGCCACAGGAGCTATTACCACTATATTTGACTACATATTTACTCCTATTTTTTCCAGAATTCCAGAGCTTGATTTGAGGATGCTACACATTTTACAGCTCTAAAATAACATAATGTTTTAAAATGGTGATATCTCAACCATCCCTGGGCCAAATACATAATATGACTAAGGGATTGGTTTGTAGCTCAAAATGAGTAGTATACAATTTGTTTGGATTGGTTTACTGGTAAAAAAACTGGTCACTCAACAACCAGTTGCAACTGGTTGCAACTGATTGAAAGACTGTTTTGAACTGATTTTTTTCAGTTTCAGTCCAGTCTAACCAGTTTTGGTCCAGTTGCATCCAAATAAGGCAAAAAAAAAAACTGGACTGGACCAGACTTTTAAACACTACATGTAAAGCAGTGCTTTCCATGATTCAGAAAGAAGAAGTATTCTATGGTGAAAAGTATTGCAAGCCAAGATGCTATTGAGTGATTTATTAGAAAGGGTGATGCAGCATGAAGGATGTTTAGTCAACAGGTTCAACACTGTATTCAATAGGAGCATTCTTGGACTTGATAGATTGGTTGCCAGACATTATTGAATGAAACTGCCCCTCTAAGTCCAGTTACTCTGACTCAAACCACAGGGTCTATAAGCAAGAGCCTGGCTGCCACAATGCCATGATGAGGCACAAGGTTGAATTTTCTATTCTGCTGACCACTCCCTATGATACTAGTATCCTTACTGGTCATGTCTTAGCCTGACTCTATTAACTTGTCTCCTGTGATTAGCAAGAAGAGAAAAGCTCCCCCTTTAAGTGCTGACTCTGAAGCCCCCAGTCGAAAAACAAGGAAGATGATATTTAACAGGGTGGTGCTCTGGAGCCCAGAAGCATTTCCCTGGTTCAAGGACCATTCTGGCAGCTTTAATGGTCCAGAAGATAACCATTCAGATGGCAAGAGTTATGTCTGCAAAAAAGAGGAAGGGTCTTACTCTGATAAATACGACCAAGCTTCAAAGACAGAGTCTAGATTCCATAGGGAAAAATAAAAGGTGAGCACTCTGGTTCTATCAAAGCTATGCTAATTTGGTTTAAAAGATTATCTATGCATGGCTTTACCACTACTGTTCCAATCTCTGAGCTGGTGGTGTGCAGTGTACAAGGCCAAGTATGCACTCTGCATTTCCATGTTGATTCAACATCTGGTTCATTCCACTTTCCTCCTGCCCAACCTTGCATTCTGACCTCCCTGGGTCTCCAGCAGCATCCAAGCCAGTTTGCCAAACTGTATGTATCCTACCCTTCTCATGCCTTGGAGGTGGGCAACAGTAAATTATGCATGTGTAGACAAGCATATAGTGAATCATCAGTACAAACCCTAGCAGATTGATATCACAATTTGGATGTCGGGACCCATTGCTGGCTCCTTGAAAATACACTGTGCTTCTCCAATCTCACCCTCCAAAGGAACAACACTCTCTAAAACCAGTATCCTATTTTACATAAAACTCCACCAATCCCCAAGGTACTTTCACCACTAGCAGCATATGAGATTTACATCAAGACAGTACAAATAATACATTTTACAAGGACTGGCTGCACTCCTTCCTCCTTCCACTCCTCTGGCATGTATTTGCATTCATCTTCTAAGACAGTGATGAATAGAGTATTGAAATAAGTAAGCCAGAATAAACAGACCAGGTGAGAAAGAAGGCTGGCCCAAGCTGAGCAAATTGAGAAGGTTGCCATGAATGTTCAGGGCACCTGCTCAAACATGAAGGACTAAATTAGTGACACAGTGGAGGACTGTGCCCAAGGTGTTCCAAGCAATCAATTTGACTGCACTGTTGACCTGGATTTTTGTTTAGATTACTAGGGATCTGATGTTCAATTAACTCACCTTCTCACTGACATCACCAGTGCAATTAATGGAGTGGAAAGTATCATCATAACCAACCATGGTGACATCTTCACCTGGCAACTTTAAGTTAGCAGAGGGAACCTTCATGCTCCAGAGAATGTTTGGCATGCATTATTCATTGAATTGCTTTCTGAAGGTTACCATTCAGATAACAGATATGAGTCCAAATCTGCCAAATGCAGCACTTAATAAAATGAAAACAAAAAGATAATAAACTTACAGGTGATGTTGACACATGGGCTGCAGACAAGTCAAAATCTACATTCTCACTATCCATTGTAATGATCTGACTAACAGGAGTGGAGGACAGCAAAGTGATAGGAGAGAGTAGAGTAGAGGGAGGCAATGAGAGAGTGCTATTATGGGAGGACATCTCATCAGGGAGGATAAGATGCTATTCCAAATATCAGTAAAGTGGTATTAGTATATGTATGTATCAAAAGCATAGATCTTACTTCAAAGTTACACCCATAACAGCTTTGAGAGGCATGAGGGATGAAAGCACCGGAATGAGGGTACTGACAATATAGTGAGTAGTGGGCAGGTTGGAACTCATGATGTGTCCTTTTCAGCTTCATGGATGTGATAGAAATCCAGATCTGCTGGGATGGTTCAGACTTTATACCTGGTTTTGCACAAGTGAGGCTTGAATTTCAAAAAAAAATTCAACCAGGCTGAACAGTGATACAAGTACAATAAGAGCTCATCATGACAAGACAATGACTCTGACAATGAATCACCAAGCACACTGTTTAATCTTGATTAGCAACTAGATATCAGGGGGCAACATACACTAATGTCACTATCTGGAGGAACAGCCAATTTCCAGCTTGATTTGAGTGACCTACATTCTTTTTTTGTCTCTTTTTTTACTTTTTGTCTTTCTGATGATCATATATAGTGGCTCAAAAAACTATCCGCATGTTTGGACATTTTCCACTAAAGTTGATAACTCCCCATACTGTCTAATCCAGGCCCTAGTATATGAGTGCATGAAAGAATGCCCTTACCCCTGGCTCTTTACAGATTCAAGGGCCAAAAGATTCGAATAAGATCTGATGGAATGGCAGCCATTTCAAAATGATGGCACATGCAGACAGTTATTTGACTTTAGGTTTGGATTACATACATTTAGTAATGCTTCTATTATGTTATCCTTATGTAACTGAGTGTCAGACACTATATAAACCCACCACCATTCCATGTTTATTTCCCCACCATCACCATGAAACAATTCTCTGCTTCTCAAAGAAACAATATCACCTCTCTCACCTATCTTGATATTTCCTGTCAGCAAATTGCTGCCCAAACTGGCCTAGGGAAGTCTACAGTATGCCAGGTTCTTCTGGAACTCCAGCCAAAGAAGACTAGGCTGCATGGTGGCCAATCTTTAAAGCTTACTCCTACCAACAAAAGAGCTATTATTCAGCAAATCATTACTGGCAAGGCCAAAAATGCTGTTCATGCCACTCAATCCATCAATTCTATTATTGATGCTCCTGTCTGCCCTCAGACTGTGAGAAATACCCTCAGGAAAGCCTCTTTAAAGGCTGTGGTAAAGAAAAAGAAGCCACTACTCTTTAAGAGACATAAAAAGAACAGGCTAGCTTTTGCTCTCAAGTACCAACATTGGACTGTGGAGGACTGGAAGAGGGTTATATGGTCAGATGAAACCAAAATCAATAGGATTGGGTCAGATGGGCAAGAGTATGTGTGGAAAAAGAAAGGTGAAGGGCTGATTGCTAGAGAGGTCAAAGGTACAGTCAAGTTTGGAGGAGGTTCACTAATGGTATGGGGCTGCATAGGGTGGAATGGAGTAGGAGTTTTGAGTGAGGTAGAAGGGAGGATGGATGCTGAACAATATGTGGCCATTTTGGAGCAGGGGTTGTTATAGAAATCCTCTGGATGACTGAGGCTGAGGAGCTTGCGTTTAACTCATGGGTAACTGCATGGGAACCCGAGGACTCTACTTCCAATTTTGCTGCCTTCTTTGATCTTCCTTCTGATTCCTTTGATCCTTAGGGATCCTTGTCCGACGGAGTTCTGTTCTCTTCCGCTCTTCTTTCCTACCGGAACTCCTCTTCTTCTTTCGTATGTCTTTCTTTGTTCCGTTCCATTCCATTCCACATTCCGCAGTTCACCCGTTCTGCTCCGTTCTCCTTATGGACATATCCCCTTCTAGAATGGCATTCTGCTGTTCCGTTTCCCCTTTAGGATTCCTTATTCAGGATCCGCTCACAGTACATACAGTATATAAACACCCATTGTACTTGTAGTTTCCCCAGTTAGTTCTACACAATTCAAGTGTAGTTTCTAGCCCAACCCGCTTCATAGATTGTGATATACTTCACGAGACCCTTCTTATAGTCTCTACGCCTACCAAGCGTTGTAGACTCTTCGATACTTGCTTTGAGGTCACGGCCCTCTAGCAAACAGATACTTTACTCATCGTTTGTCACGAAGCTCTCACCGATTAAAGCTAGGTTCTATGCTTAGCATAACAGGGGTTGTTGTGGAGCATGGAGGATTCTGGAATTCCAGAAGATGATATTATCTTTCAACAAGATAATGATCCCAAGCACACCTCTAGAAAAGCTCAAAGTTGGTTTGAAGAACAAGAGATCAACCTTCTGGACTGGCCTGCCCAATCTTCAGACCCTAATCCCATTGAACATACTGGAATCACCTCAAGAGATGTCTTTCAGGTTATGAAAGTGCTCCTACAGGAGTTCATCAATTATGGGAAAGGGTAGTGGAGGAGTGGGGGAAGATTGATGAGGAGAAATGTCAAAAATGGATAGAAAGCATGCCTAGAAGGATTAAGGCTGTTATTAAGGCCAAAGGAGCTCATACCAAGTACTAGATACTTGAATTTGTATAAAGTCAAATAACTGTCTGCATGCGCCATCATTTTGAAATGGCTACCATTTCATCAGATCTTATCCAAGTCTCTTGACCTTTGGATCTGTAGAGAGCCATGCATAAGAGCATTCTTTCATACACTCATATACTAGGGCCTGGATTAGGCAGTATGGGGGGTTATTGACTTTAGTGGAAAATGTCCAAACATGCAGACAGTTTTTTGAGCCACTGTAGCTCCCATTAAATAGGAATGCTTAATTGGATAGGTAGCATTAATATGCTTCACTCTCACTAGCGATTCCCAAACATCTTTTAGTCACACAGAATAGCTTTTCTAGAGCCCTGTCCAAGCCTTATGTATACTCCTTGAGCATAAATGACTGCAATGTGGAACAGCCTGTCATCCGACATGACCAAATTGTGCAGGGAGGTGTCTTGTCATTCCAAATGAGTGATACACCACAGGCTTGGGGAGTGGATTGACATTCCAGCAGTGAATCATTGTCAGCCTTTCTGTGATGGAGAGGCATACACACATCTTCCTGGAGATTGCATCATGTAAACTGGTTGGGTTGCTTGGGGTTGGGGTTGGTCTGTGCTATGATACATTCCCTTTGAAAGCAAATCACCCCCTTTGTAGACCATGCTGTGAGCTCTGAAACTTTGTTGACCTGCATTTGAAAAGTCAGTACTCAGTTTGATGCACTCCAAAGGGATTAATACTATAACCTTATGTTGAACGTTTTTCAGACAAGTTGGGAAGAGGAAGTGGCAAGAATCAGATGATTATGTGGTGACTGAGGTCAATTCCCTCTGCTAGTATTCTCATTCGTAGCTTGCTTTCATGCATTCATTTCCCTCTACTAGTTGCATAGTGACCTCTCAAGTCATGCCACCAACAAACAGTGTGTGTGGTCTCATGCAGGCTCAGGGATCTGTCTCCTTCAGTGCTTATGGCCTATGTGGTCGTGACTGAATCTGTTTTCAATCAATCAATCAATCAAACCTTTGCAAGTATTCTGATAAATCAAACACTTTCTGAGTCACATCACAAATTGATGATATGTATTCGGTCACACAAGCCTTCTGTTGAGCCCTAGATGAGGGGATGGACACTCAGTATGTTGTTCCACATATAGGCATCAATAGTGTTCTTGCAAGAGGTGTTGTGCAATAAGTCAATTGACATGCACACCTGCTGAAGAAGGGAATAAAGGCAGAACACCTTATTATCAACATGTTTGGCAACACAGGACTTGCAGCAGACTGGGGTTTCAATGAGAAGCAAGTAGACATACAACTGTTTTGGAAACACAAATCTGAAAGTGAGAAATTGGTACAATCCAGAAAGTTGTCACCCCAAGGATTCTTTCCCCCCACACTCATACAATGGTGGCAAAGTGTATGCCACTGTATGGTGGTGGTTTGGAAGCTCACGGCACAGATGAAGACTTCATATGAACCATGTCACTGTTATGATTGGTATATTCTCAAACCCCTATCTTTTCCCCTATGTTCATGGACTTATCGTTTTCCGCGTAAACCACAGACACTTCTTACCCTTCACCCCTTTCTCATGCCATTACTCATCCCTGCTTCCGTTTCACGCACGAGACTTCTCATCTTCTCCCTTATCACACTTCTTATGTTTCACCTTATCACAGAAGCGTTCGATCACGCTTCTCTTCCATTCTTTCATACACATGTTCTTCTCATGTTCACGCTTCTCTTCCATTCTGCCACACCGTGTGTTGGCCTTATGCCTTTCATTTCCGTCTTCCACCCTATGCCCTATTCCCCTTTAGTTACTGGATCATTAGATATGCTCCAAACATGTACATACCTCCAGTAGGTACTTAAGGCTCGATGCCACCACCAGAGAACTCCAGTCTAGTTCTCTTGGTGCTTACCTCTAAAGTACTATAAGAAGGACTCATTTGGCCTGACAAGCCTCCTCTACCCTTTACTCTTGAGTCCAAGTTTCCTGTTGGCAACCTAAGCTACGCTTTAGGGTTGTTTCAGTCACCTCTGACATGGAATTTGGGGATCATGAACTCACTGGCAGCACTGCTGGCTTGTCTGATGACAGTGTGGCTGCTGGTGGGCTTGATGTAGTAGTGAGGTGGAAATGAGGGACCAGCACCTTCCACATTGGTGTGTCACAGACTCAACTGCTCACTCACCTACAGGCACATAATTGTATAGTCGAACTAGTGTTTTGTAATCCATGTTTGATTCGTTGAAAAAGACAAGTCAGTGTGATCCATATGTTGAGAGTGTGTTTATGTGCCACTACATTCGTGAAAAATCATCCCATTGGAAAGCTATATATTTGAGGACTCTGAATCACAATCTGTTATGCTAAGCGTAGAACCTAGCTTTAATTGGCAAGAGCTTCGTGATGAATGACAAGTAAAGTATCTGGTTGCTAGAGGGCCATGACCTCTAAGCAAGTATCAACGAGTCTACTGCGCTGGGTAGGTGTAGAGACTAAGAGAAAGGTCTCGTGTAGTAGATTGCAATCTACAGTACTAAACAGGTTGGGCTAGAAACTACACTTGAATTGCATAGAACTAACTGGGGAAACTACAAGTACACTGGGTGCTTATATACTGGAGTGGACTCTGAATAAGGAATCCTAAAGGGGAAATGGAACAGTGGAATGCTGTTCTAGAAGAGGATGTGTCCATAAAGAGAATGAAATGGAACAGGTGAACTGCAGACAATGGAAAGGAACAGAACAGACGAAAGAAAGACATACAAAAGGAGAAGAGGAGTTCCGGTAGGAAAGAAAAGCAGAACAGAACAGAACTCTGTTGAACTAAGGATCAAAGGAATCAGAAGGAAGATCAAAGAAGGAAGCGAAATCAGAAGTGGAGTCCTCAGGTTCCCACACAGTTGCCCACAAGTTAAACTTGAACTCCTCGGCCTTGGTCATCCAGGGGATTTCTGTAACATTACCCCCGTTGTATGCCTGAGACACTGTCTTAGAAACTAATATCTCCACTGTCGTTGGTCTTGTCAGGGTCTCTGCCATTGACTCTAGAGAGGTAGACTGGACAGGCAGATTGGATATGTCCAGGAGTGTGGGCCTGACAGTAGGGGCACTGATAGGCAGGACAGGAGGGGTGAAGGTGACTGGGGCTCTGACAAATGAAGCAGTGCATAGCTGCTTGATTGTAACATCGAGGGAGCAACATTCCTTGAACAGAAGTGGGAGTAAGGTTTCAGCTCGATGGCATGGATTGGAAGACAGATTGGATGGTGTCAATCAATTGAGAGAAATTGAGTTCAGAAGAGGGTCCAGATCCATGTCTTGGAAATGGGGGTGAAATGGGAATGGGGCTCTGTGACAGAGAGGGGAGGCTCTGTGGTGAGGTGTCTGCAGTAGCAACTCTGGAGTCAAGGTTCAGAGTAGATTTGGGAGTGTGAACTCCAGGCTTGGGTGTCATGTGGAGTGTCTCCTGAAAGAAGTGTCTCTGTTGTTCTTCACTGCATAATCTCCTCCAGAACGAGATGGAAGAAGCATGGGAAGTTGGTGGAGGCAAGGAGCTGGAGGACCTCATACCAATGGGTGGCAAGTCTGTGGTTCCATCGCCGTGCATCCTCAACGGAGAGACTGGTGGTCATTGCCAGATGGAGTCGACCATGGGAGCAGTTGTGGTAGAGTTGGATGAGGCCAGTGGTGAGAACTTCCCAGTCATTTCAGAACTCCACACTCTGTTCAATGGGGAGCAGCGCTGAGGGGTCTTCAAGGACCGACATGAAGACGACATGTCGCTCTTGTAGAGGGAGTTGAGAAATGGAAGAAATGAGGATGGGAGAAGTAGAAATGCTGGAAACAGGAGAGATAGACATATCATGAAGGGCAGCAAAAGGGTGGAGTTCCTGGGTGTCTAAGTACTCAAAAGGGAATCTAAATTGGGAAACCGGAAAAACATGGATGGGGCAGAAGCAGAGAGAAGTACAGAGAGATGGGGTTCCGACCTTTTTTGAATCAAATTGGAATAGGATCAAATTGGGAGTTCACAAGGCTGCAGAACTGCAGAGCACTGCATAGTGGTGATAGAGCAGAGAAAAAGGAGGAGAAGAAGGTAAGTGATGCAGTGTGAGGACTTCAGAGAAACTCCCCATGTACAAACTCCTTCTTCTAACAATCTCTTTCACAACATTGTGTCTGGCTTCATTGGCTGTATTGGCCATATTAGTGCTGATGAGGGTGATCTTGGATCTCAAAAACTGGGTTTTGGAGCGATGGATGCCCATCATGGTATGTGGGCAGTTCAGTAAGCCAACTCGTTAACAGCGAGAGAACGAGCTGACTTGGCATATAGTGAGTAAGTCCTTCGAGGTTGTTGCATACAACCCTCATTGGATCCATGATGGGGAGGATTTCGGTTGGCTGGAACAATGTCAGATTTTCTGTCTCTTGAACAATCAGACCATGGAATGGGGCAATGGGGTAACTGGCGGCTGGGGAGGTGGAGGCAGAGGATGGGGTGGAGCTGGCAGAGACAACGATGAGGAAGACTAGGAGGGAGTTACCATAGCAAACTCTTTAGGTCTAGAGAGTTTGTAGGCCCATAACATGTATTTGGCATGTGAAAGATGGGATTCCAGTTTCCAAGTGTCTTCAGCATGAGAATATCCAACCCAAGAGACAAGAAATTGATGGCATCCAGGAGATCCTTGGTGTGAACAGATTCAATTTCATACTCTTCTTCTCCTTTGACAATCTCGGAAGGAGGATTGAAGTAGTTTGGTCCATGTTCATCAGTCTCGGTAAAGGTCGAAAGGAGGGAGGTGTGGAAGACATTATGAATCTTCTTCCAAGTTGGGGGAAGACAAAGTTTGTAGGCATATGGAGAAATGACAGCATCAATCTCGAAAGGTCCTTCATGATGGGGAGCAAGCTTGCAAGAGGGGAAATTGAACCTAAGGTTTCGAGAATCGAGCCAGACCTTGTCTTCTACTTTCCATGGGGTAAGCTTCGTTCCAATGTGCTCTTTAACAGTCTGAGCGGCTTTAGCATGAGCAGTGGTGACCTCCTTCCTAGGGGCATCCAGGATTTCTAACCACTTTTTCAAGGTGGGAAGAAAGGTGGTTCCAATCAGGGGATATGCATGGGGTTCATACCCATGCATCAGAGAGAACGGAGTGACATTGGTAACAGAGTGGATGGCAGAGTTGTGGAAGAACTCGGCCATAGGTAAAAGTTCAGCCCATTTCGAAGTGTTCCCTTGGCAAAAGATGCAAAGATATGTTTTGAGTTCCTGGTTAACTCATTCAGGTTCTCTGTTGGTCTGTGGATGGTATGCAGAAGAGAGGGCAACATCATAGGAAAGAAGTCAGGCAAGTTCCTTCACGAAGGCAGAGGCAAATTGAGGTCCACAATCAGAGATAACCTTGTCGTGGAGTTCAAATCAACAGAAGACATTCTTGACAAAGAGGGATGCTATCCCTGCTGTGTCAATAGCTTTGTTACAAGGGATGAAAATCACTCCCTTAGTAAGCCCATGGTCGACCACAACCAGCACAGAATCAAAACCAGAGGATAGGGGGAGGTTGGTAATCATATCACCAGAAATCTGCTGGAATGGCTGACTTGTGGAGAAGGAGATAGGACATAAACTGGGAGCCACCAGATGAGTGTTGACCTTGTTGGCTTGACAAATTGCACAGCCAGCAACAAAGCAGTGAACAAAGGTGGTCAGACTGGGCCATCAATAATCGCACTGTACAAGGTGAACAGTGCAGAAATACCCTCCATGACCCCCAGTGGGTGAATCATGGAGGGACCAAACAACGTCCTGTTGGGCAGGCTCAGGAACATAGAGACAGCCCTTAAAGTATAAGGCACCATCAAGGAATGTCCAATCCTTGGGCAAAGCACGAGGGAATAGTGAGTTGCCTTTGGTCAAGGCTTTGACGGCATCAGAGACGAGGGGATCATCAGCAGTGTGTTTGGCAATCTTCTCAGCCATGAGAATGTCCATTTGCCCAATGATGACATTGGAAATATCCATAGTAACGGGAGAGTTGGGGAGGAGAGTGATAGCGGTGTTGTTGGTGGATGTATCAATAACATCCCAATGGGAGAGTGCATCTGCAGGACCCATGGCAGAGCCAGGTTGATTGTCCCAGCAGAGGTTGAAGTCCTGCAAGAACATTAACCAGTGAGCCTGTCGGTGAGAGAGACTCTGTGGAGACTTGAAGTAGGTCAAGTTCTGATGGTCCTTGATCACCATAACTAGGTGATGAGTGCCCGTGAGGTATTGCCTCCATTCCTTGAGGGCTCATATGACAGCGAGGAGTTCGCGGTCATAGATATCATAATTTTGCTCAGTGGGAGCAAACATCTTAGAGTAGTAGGTGCAGGGATGGAGATCGCCATTGCCATCTTTTTGCATCAGGACAGTACCTGAGGCACAGAGGGAAGCATCTGTCATAACATAGAACAGATGGTCAGTGTTGGGGTATTGCAATACTGGCCAATGGAGGAAAGCATTCTTGAGTTTCTGGAAAGAAGCCTCATGATCTGGTAACCATTGCCAGGCAGCATTCTTCTTCATCAAAGAAAGAAGCGGCTGTACGATGTTAGAGAAATCTGGGATGAACTTCCTATAAAAGTTGCAGAAGCCCATAAATGAGTGTACTGCACTAATGGAGCAGGGGCAGGTCCATTCTTCAATGGTGGTAAGTTTCACGGAGTGTTACACTAAGCATAGAATCTAGCTTAGATCAGCAAGAGTTTCGTGACAAACAATGAGTATTGTATCCGGTTGCTAGAGGGCCACGACCTCAAAGCAAGTATCAAAGAGTCTACTGCACTTGGTAGGTGTAAAGACTATGAGAAGGGTCTCGCGTAAGTAGATCACAATCCACTAAGCAGGTTGGGCTAGAAACTACACTTGAATTGTGTAGAACTAACTGGGGAAACTACAAGTACAATGGGCGTTTATATACTAGGAGTGGACCCTGAATAAGGAATCCTAAAGGGAAAATGGAACAGCGGAATGCCATTCTAGAAGGGGATACGTCCATAAGGAGAACGGAGCAGAATGGGTGAACTGCAGAACACAGAGAGGAACAGAATGGAACAAAAGGAAGACATACGAAAGGAGAAGAGGAGTTCTGGTAGGAAAGAAGAGCAGAAAAGAATGGAACTCCATCAGAACAAGGATCTCTAAGAATCAAAGGAATTAGAAGGAAGATCAAAGAATGTGGCAAAATTGGAAGTGGAGTCCTCGGGTTCCCACACAGTTACCCATGAGTTGAACTCTAACTCCTTGGCCTCAGTCATCCAGGAGATTTCTGTAACACGGGGTCCATGGAAACTTCGCCTTCTCCAATGATCATTCCAAGGTATTTGGCTTTCGGGGCACAGAAAGTACACTTCTCCAGCTTGACACCTAGTTTATGTTCCCTAAGGCATTGGAGGACAAGGCAAACTCATTTAATATGTTCATCATAGTCCTTGGAATGAACCATCAAGTTGTCCATATACAGTAAATGATAAGCCAACCTTCTGCAAGGTAGTTGGCAAAGATATGGTTCATGAATGCTTGGAATGTCAGAGGAGAGTTACATTGCCCAAAGAACATGACAGAAGGTTTGAAGAGACCAAGAGGGGTGGTGAAGGCAGCCTTCCATTGATCCTTGGGGCGGATCTGGATGTTGTTATAGCCCCATCGGATGTCAAGGTTGGTGAAGTACTGAAAGTGCTTCAAGGTGTTGATGAGGTCAGCTATGCGAGAAAGGGGATAGGTGTTCTTGATCATATGAGAATTGAGGTACCTATAATCCTGACAAGAACAGTAGGTTTCATTTTTCGTCGGCACAAAGAAGAACGGAGAAGCCTGAGGAGACTTCAACAGAACAATCTTTTCTTCTTGCAAGTTTTTGTCAACAAAGCTCTTCAATGCCTCCATTTCCTTTGAGTTCAAGGAATAGTTCTTGGCTCATTTTGGGACAAACAATTCATCAAGCTTGATGGTGTGGTCAAATGATCAGTGAGGAGGGAGGGGAATGTCTTTGGCTTTTATGAAGACATCATGAAACTCAGTGAATTTGGGTGGTAGCTCAATGACCTTCTTTTCTTGGTTGGCGGCAATTGAAGTTGAGACAGTGGTTTGGTTGATTTCTAAGGGAGGAAGTACTCCCATAGACATGGCTAAATCATTGACTAACTGGTTGAAGATGGCATCCTCGGAGATGAGGTTGTAATGCAGGAGATATCACTATATTTCAGTGTCCTCCTTTGGTCTAGATATCCCTTTGACAAGGGGCAATGAGACCATTCCAGTTGACCAATCAATGGTCAGGTTATTGTGACATAGCCAGGGAAGTCCTAAGATGATGTCCTCATTGGCCATAGTGAGGTAGAAGAGTCTCTTCTCTACGTTTTCTCCAATACAAAGATAAATGATCATCGTCCTTCATATGAGGCCTCCTTGATTGATGGTACCATCCATGTTATGGGCTGTCAGAGGCTTCAGTAGTCATTGGGTTGCCCAGCCAAGCTGATGGACGAGGGCAGTGTTGATGAAACACCTGGTTGCTCCACAGTTGATGAGAGCATGCATTTCAGCAATTTTGTGGTTTGATCCGGAAACAGAAACAGAAATTGAGATCAATTGTGAATCTTTCCAGATATAAATACAGATGCAATCATAAAGGAGGGAAAAGATGCTGATGCTTTCCCTCTGTTCAAAAATCCTATGGTCCCTTGTTAGCCCCTTCATTGTAGAAGATAATGGGTTCAACAGGTTCTTCTTCAACTACAAGTCTAGCCACACTTTGAGTGGTTTCGACTGGGGACCCATCTTCGTATGCTTCTCCATAGACAATCTTGAGAGAGTTCACCACCTCTACATCAGAGATATTGAGCTTTCTGGTATATTCCTTAAGGGGTGATGGAGGAACAGAGATCATAGTAGCCCAAATTCTCAGAGCTGAAGGAGCAGGAGGTCAAGGTGGGAATCCTTGAGTTCCACCAGAGCAGGGATGCTTGGTGGTGCAACATCTGATCTTGTGGCAAAGAAAGCACTTGTTGTTAGGCATGTGCTCGGCATGTTGGATAGGGGTAAGGTGGATCACATCAATGTCTATGGCGTTGGGGTTGCAGTGGGAGGAGATATTGGAAGAGTGGTGAGTACCTCTGGAAGGAATGTAGTGGGAAGTTCCAGAGCGAAGATGTTTCAAGTGCTGGACCACATTGTAAAACTGAGCAGCTTTGTTGAGCCCCTTCTTGGCTGTAGCGGGTCGGTTCTTCATCAATGGCCGTCATCCTGAGAG